>JAHBCN010002134.1:0-98276 GCA_019359885.1 Listronotus oregonensis
CCCAACATCAAACAATAACATAGTCTGTTTTGGGAATGCTACATAATTATACAATAAAAATATTGGGTTTGAATAAAATCAGGCCTATTTTAAAAATTAGTTAGTTTTCGATAAGTAAAAGGCCAAAAATTAAAAACTTAGGTTATTTTATAGAAAACATCTTCTCAAAAATTAATACTAATAATTGATTTTTACTTTCTTTCATTTATAAAATATTATTTTTCTTTGGTTTCACAGACCTACTATCCTTTACGGTTTTACAAACAGCAAGAGTCCGTTGGTATATTTTTAATTTTATATAATAACATGGATTAGAATACCTGCAAAGACACGAACGTATTTCTTTTAAGACGCGAGTCGACGCTGGAACAAGAAATCATAATATCATATTATTATTTATATCACCGTGGGTTATATTGGCAATAAAACAACACTGAGATAAAAGACGTTAACACCTAAAATAATAAAAATGAAAAAGTTACTTTAAATGAAAAACATTACTTTTATTTAGCAATTATCTTTTTTTTAATGTTTTTTCATAATTAAAGACGGGGAAATAATTCAAGTTTAAACTGTCTTTTTAATGCCTTAAATAAATATACCTCTTTAGGTAAAAAATAACTAGCCTATATGCAACATCGCATGTATATCGGTGGAGCTAGTATATGTATAAGTTATAAACCCAAAAATAGTTACTATTCTAATAACTGCGGAAAGTTATACTTTTCCGCTTCCAATTGCTGTTAAGGGGAAGCAGTTAATTGCAGGAAAGTTACTTTTCGCGAGTAAGAATTAGCATGAAAATTTTTTCTACTAGCGTGCCGAAAATATTACTTTTCCTCACATCGCGAAGGTGAAGAAAATCCATACGTCGTGCGGGAAACATGCTTTTTTGAGCTAAAATGCGTGCGGAAAAGTAGTATTTTAACAGCATTTTTTTATACACCAGTTACAGGCACTCAATAAATTATTTTTTTTAATATTAAAAAAAAAAGTTTGTTATTGGTTTAAGATAAAGAATATACGATTTTCTGGCCCTGCAGTGTGCCATTAAGACTTAGCTAACTTATTTTTATTATCTACCATTTTAGTGAATATAAACAGTTTAGGTTCTTATGTCTGCGTGGAAAATATCAAAATCTTTTTTAGAGAGAGAGAGAGAGGGGGGGAGAGAGTGAGAGAGGGGGGGGAGAGAGAGAGAGAGAGGAGAGAAAGGAGAGAGAGGAGAGAGAGGAGAGAGAGAGGGCGTTTTGTCACCACAAAATCCAATTGGTTTCAAATGATTATTATTTATTCCAGCCGCTGCTTCCGGGAGGCAACTTTACACATTATTGATCTGTCGCGTGGAGCCACTTTGTCTTCCTCTTCCACACTTATCGGGCGATTCGCTCTCTCTCTCTCGCGCGCAACTGCGTTATAAACTTCAAAGCTTGACAATAGGTCACTTAAACATTTTTTCGCTGGCAAGAGTATATCAACGCGTTTTATATTTAATTATCTTTATCCTCAAATTATAATAGTCACTTATAAAAACTTACCTGTTTGCACCTGCTTGTCAGAAAGTCTTGACTAAAAATGAGAGGGCAAGACCAGCTAGGCATGTTTTTTACGGTAAAAAATTTCGATCTATACAAAATTTATTTAGTTATTACATGGTCAAAGTTTAAAAAAAAAGTTGATTTAAGTTAATTAAATTAAAAATAGTCTTGACCATATTTTGATAGGCAATATAGTCAAAATGCATTTGTTTATGCGTAAGATTAACAAAAAAATGGGTTTCATGGGTGAAGAACGATCTTTCTTCGGCTCTTAGACTAATATTTTTTGCTAAAGCCATTTTTAAGCTAAAGTGGTGACAGAATAACAGACCGACAGACTGCGAGAACAGTAACGAGACACTATTAAACTAAATAATTTCTTTTTATAAACATTAAAGCCGTCCAAATTTTATCTAAGATGACTTAATTTTCTTACACTTTGAAAGCATTTCCGTTTAGGGAATGTAAAAAAAGTTCTTTGTTACCAAAATTTTACTACGAGCTTTAGTAACAGTTCCAATAATAGAGCAAGGTAGAGTAGGTTACGTAATGCAGATTAGTTGTATTTCTTGTGAATGAGGACGTCGAAATAAGTGACATTTTGCAAATACTTTAAGCACAGGTTAAACACGAATTTCATTGGTGTAAGAAGTTTAAAGAGATCCGAACAACGGGAAAAACTTCAAACACAAACCATCATAGACTTGACCTACGACCTTTACTTATCTAATAGTAAAATGTTCTTAAAATCTTAAAAACATTACAAATACATTTTCTTTTCCTTTAACGAATAGTCTACGCAAGATGGCTATTCAGATTACTGACTATAAAACAAAAAAAGCGATATGTTGAAGTTCTACTGCTTTTTGGGTAAGGTACTAAAATAAACATTATGCATTTTTAAACTTCTCACTCACCTGCAATGAAATCTGGGTTTACCATTTTACGCCAAAATCAAAAAGAATAAATCTAAAGTGGCGTCTCAATTTCTGCAGAAACCGAAAAAAGCAAAGGTTTGGCACTCGGGTAAATTATTGACCATCGTCATTTGAGACAGCCATGGTGTAATGCCTTCTATTATTTTGACTTGCTTACTTAGAAAGTTAAACCTGAATTTTATTTAAAATCAACAAACCGTTCACTTAATAGTGTCAATCTGCTGCAGTATAGCACCTGACCCTATACTGTCCAATTGATTACTAAAATTTGCCACGTTAAAACACAGGTTTCCTTAAATTAAGCGAAGTTGAGTAATGTTGGGTAAGTTAATTGTTGGATGTGTGACCGCCACTGAACACCAAGTGCCGTTGGGTGTGGCTCGAAATCCGCTATAGGTTTTATCTGGATAACATTATGGGGTCGTTAATAGGGGATAATTCAGAGGTAGTAGTTATTTGTATAACGTCCACGGTGGTACTACTGACTTATATAAAAGCTCCGTGAAATGTAATATCTGCATGTTTCGGTGCTGGAACGTCGTTCACTGAACGGGAAGATAAAATACTTAGGTGCCATATAGCCTTCGTGGGCTGTCCTCAAAAATAAATTGGGAGTTTCTTTCACATCCCCAATGCATAATACATCGCAATCCTAGAAATATGTGGCTCTGAGCGATCTATTTACAACCGGTATTGGTAATTTAGTTAACTGCCTTTTATTATAGCGGAGTCACCTTAGCCCATAAAATGTTAAAACCTCGGAACCCACCGACTGTGTATGAAATTTAAAATAAACGATTGAATTTAATAGTTACTATCCTCTATAAAAATGTTTACCTCTCAAAAGTTGCCGCTTTGTCCAAAAAATGTCATTTTTTTATAAATAAAAACAAGATATACCACTGCACGGTACTTTTGTTTTTATTTATAAAAAATTACATTACATTACACTTTCTCTGGCTACCGTATGTGACAAGCATGAGAGTGAGAGAGATGTGACGATATTCTACTTGGTTATTCTATAGCTATAATTAATTATTAATAAATTAGTTAATTATTAATAATCCTAAAAATTTCTTTAAATATTAATTAAAAATCAAAAATTATATTAATAAATATTAGTAAAAAATTATTATTTATTTTGTGCAAACGTCCATTGAAAAATTAAAAATTTTGGTATCGTCGTTAAGTTCGTCAATTCTTACCAATGGAGAAGGGTTGGAGCAACTATTACCAATGCAATGTATACAAGTAAAGGAACAATTTAAGCCATTTTTTCGACATCTGCATCCATAGAATAAGTTCATTAGCTGAGATTTTCAAACAAGTATGGAAAATACTGCACCAGCTGCAGCCGGATAAATTTGTACAGGAATATTACCTTCTTTAACAACTGCTGTTTCAGTTACTATTTTCCTCAAACGTTTGATTGGTTGTCTAGGTAGTAAACCGTCCTTCGGTGTAACTATTTGTACATACCCTATAAATAATGAAATGCACCCCGACCATTAATCGTATTTATATTAAAATCTGCAATATCATGCACAAACTGTACAAATGTTCTTGTTTTTATCTGTACAGGAGCTTTAGACGTTGACGAGGCTTCGTATAATTGTGCTTCTTTATATGATGCACAAAATCCTAGAGAGTTGCATAAATTATTTTTTTTAGGCAAATTTTTTTTGTAACATACTGCTAAGCCTACTTGTAACGGAGATATAAAAGAACGTGGTCATACTGCAGATATGTTGGCATGGGCTATAGATGAACATTTATTTTTATACAAAGTTAAACTTTCAGATGGGTTTTTTTGTCGGTTAAAATTATTTTACATAAAAGAAAACTTATTAAGTCTGAAATAGACTCGTTAGTGTTTGTAAACAATTTGTCACTAGTTTAATAACATGTCATTATTGTACACCTGAATCCTTATATGTCTACAAATGAATTTTTCAGCTACTTTTAAAATTAGATTTTTTTTTCGCCTCCATCATTACACCCTTCATTGTACCACGCATCTGATAAAATTTCATGCTGCTTATTTTAAAGCATATCAATGTATTCAATCCAATTTGCTAGAAAATACTAAGTTATCTGCATAGTGTAACTATAACCTGGTCTTAATATTTAGTTTTTTTATCGGGAACATAATTGTTTAATATACCCTTCAATTCCTGCATAGAAAATTGGCTGTCATCATTTTCTTCTATATATGTGTAAATTTGGTACATCGCTTCATCAACTTTTGATCTTTGTGGATGTATTTTCTTTTCTGTGTCACTTACTTTTATTAAATTTTTTAAAGAAGTAAAACAATCATTATGATGTTTAGCTTCAAGAGCTGATAAATCCATGATACCTGAAACTCTCTTGAGGATTTCTCTGCAATTTTAAAAATTTATATTGCTTACGGTTTATATTTGCTTGCGTTTTTTTTCCTTTTCTTTACTAACGTCAGCATTTTTTAAATTCAGTACACCTCTTGTTATTTTGATTACTTGTCCTAATGATTTATCAGATTCAGAAGCTGAGCCAAATTTGTCACAAATGTAACAATTACATTTTTATCATCTTTGAAAGAATCCATCTGGGATTATATATAAACTGTAATAAATAAAATATTAAAATTCTAATTCAGATTTATATAAAAAAAATCATGGGTGAATAATAAATAAAAAAACAAAATAAAAGTAAGCTGGTAAAGATTTATTCTATTAATGCTGTTCTTATATTTTGAATTTTTAAATTAAATTTTTTACACATCTAAATATTAAAAACATATTTAAATATTTTGATTTATGGAAGACAAAGGTTATTGTTTTATATTATTACAAACTTAATAGTTTTTAAACATAATTTTTCTTTAAAAAAATAATAAAATAAAGACAAAATAGTAATATACTATATACTAGTAATAACATGCAATATTTATTATTTTTAAATATTAGTATTTTAAACAAAATATATTTTACTCCAACAAATTTTAAATTCACTATACTAGTAAAGAACACTAATAACACTGAGCTGTCCCTAGCATAAAGGTCTAATTTTATTTGGTAAACTTTGTTCAAAAGAATATAAAAAATAATATTTCACTGGATATTTGTTAATCTTCACCTGGGTTTCCAGGTGAAGATCAAAGGTAACTTTGCTATTAGGAATAAAAGAAATAAGGACAATCTTACTAAATATCTCTAGTAGTGCTCAAAATGTATAAACTGTATGTACATGGTATCAAAAAAAATATACATATTTTTTTAAAATTTTTAAGCCTTTTATCCGTTAACATTTAATAACTTATTTATAGAAAAAACAACAATAAAAAATACAATTAAAGTTTCCTAGTAGTGTTTGAAATTCCTAAACGGGATAGTTATTAAACAAAAAAAAAGACATAAAATGTATTTAAATGTTTACACAACACATCATAAGAATGAAAATCTTAAATCATATTGTTGCTTATTAAGCACACTGACAAGCATAATAGTCACCCGCCATATTGAATTTAACACTTAATAATAAGACAATAACATAGCAGGAATTCTGTTTCGAGTTAATGGTCA
Source organism: Listronotus oregonensis (assembly GCA_019359885.1). Taxonomy (NCBI): domain Eukaryota; kingdom Metazoa; phylum Arthropoda; class Insecta; order Coleoptera; family Curculionidae; genus Listronotus; species Listronotus oregonensis. The sequence goes on from JAHBCN010002134.1 coordinate 6,040, forward strand.
TTCTAAAAAATTACCTGACGATTTTAAAAACGCAATCACATAATTTTTAATCATCGTCAGTATGGCTGAGTGGCATTCTTTGTTCTTCATTACGCACCTGGACGATACCTGATTAGGAATTAAATGAGCTTGTTTTCATGTTGCTGTTTTAGAATAACAGTCTATATAAGTCGCTTTTATGGTACTAATTTCCACTATTATATTTATAAGTTATAGAGAATAGATTATAAGAATTAAAAATTAACTGGTTTTTGGAAATACTTTATAGTTTTTAACATTGTCATAAATAATACGCATATAAAAACGTTTTTATAGGCGTATTATTTATAAATATTTCTTTTTGTACACAATAATTTTTTAATTTTAAATTCAAGTTTATAGTGAGATGATATATTTAGTAATTTTGGTAATTATTCGTAGATGGTTTTCTTTAGATTCTTCAAAAAACTATAATATTTTAACTTACATGTAATTTTTTATTTGCTTTTAATAATAATAATAATATAACGGCGCGTTTTTGTATTATTTGGTTTATTTCTTTAAAACGACAAAAATTTGATTTACTTGGAAGTTGTTTACAAGAGTGCATTTACGCTACACCTTAGGGGTCGGGCGAAAGGACGCGGAGACGGTGGGCGGAGACTAACAAACTTCCACTACCACAATTTTCGTATAGCCTCATTAAAAATATTTTATTTTATTTAGGTTCTTCCAAATTCGGTGTATCGATGCGATGTTGTTTCCGATTGCAAGCCTACAGGAGATAACGTTTTTCGGTAATTATTTTTCACTTAAATGACATAAAGTATACACCATTTTAAAGGTAACGAAATAATCTATGCCTCTGCTGTAACGGATTTTTGAAATATGAGTCAAGTTTAGAGAAAATAGTATCTTGTCTGTCCGGTAGCGTAGTTGTCTGTCCGGTAGCATAGTGGTCAGAGCCTCGGCTCGCCGCGCCGGCGATCCGGGTTCGAATCCCAGCCCCGCCGGGGAGACATATTTAGGTAGTAGTTATTTAAAATAACGTCCGTGGTGGCACTACCGCGTTGTCTAAAAGGTGCTGTGAAATGCAATGTGTGCATGTTTCAGTGCTTGGGTAGCGTTGACGGAACTGGGGCAAAAAAAGATGGGTTAAACATCGGAAAACCCGGCACTCACGGTACTCTGGTACTTAGGAGTATATATGTATATGTATATGTCTAATATATATAGTATATATGTATATGCAAATCCTTCGTGAGTTGTCACAAAGATAAAAAAAAACATAACCGATTTTAGGGTGACTTTCACTCAAGGAAATATTAAAAACTAAATCCAAATTTAAAAAAACTATTACAGCAGAAGCCTAGATTTAGGTGTTGGCTTTCATATAGTTTCTGAAAATTATCGATAACTTATACCGCTTTTGACAAAAAACATTATGCTCCGAACCTCAAATTGCATCCAAATTTCGCGGCGCGAATGGACTCTTAAACAATTGGCATATGACAATATAAATTTCTATATTTTAAAGTCTTTCCTTTATTATTATTTTCTAATGAAACAAGTGGGACAGCGATAAACCGGATTGACCACTTAATTTAGCTTTACGGAAGGCCTTACACGATCAATCATGAATGACAGTCTGACTGAACAACCCTACTGTCAATCCTGACTTCAATCTTAAAGCCCATACACATATCATTTGAACTGATATTCTGATTAAAGTAATTTTAGCTCAATTGACATTAAAACACCATACAGTGCGGATTTAAGTAATGTCTCTAATATAAATATAAGTTTTAGTTAAAGTTAAAAAATTAAAGTTAAATTAAAAAACAAAAAGACTAATAATACTAATTAATTTATTTCTTACCTCTGTTTCTTCAACTTAAGTATTTAAACTAGAAGGGCTCTTTGTGTCTTCCAATAATTTTAATGCATAAAACATCCATGAAGTGGGCTTGTTCATTTTATCAGTGCCTGCATTAGTTCTCGATGAACTTTTAATTTTGTTACGCTTACGTCTAACATTTGAACTTATAGTCTTCAATTTTTTAGTAACGCCCTTGACTGTGGCGTTTGGCTTTATTTCTTTATATATAGTAACAAGTTTTTCTTAAGCTATTTTTTTAAAATTTGTTCATGTAACTAGGAAGGGCTTAATTCCAGAGTTTTGGAAAAGATTTATAAACTGCTGTACTACACCACCATTTAGACTGTTAATCTCCCCTCTACTTAACGTAATTGAAGCTTGAATTTCAAAATATTTGGAAATCCGTCCGTCCATTCATCATTCCATCAGTCTTGACTTTACACCTTTAACCTGAATGTCAATCTTTGCTCTGAATGTCATTCTGAATAATCGTGTAAGGCCCGCTTATAGCGTTTTTACGTCTTGCCTTTAACCATCCTTTTCTTAAGTTAAGTACAGAAAAAAGACGAAAATACACTAAAGTTTTAAATTAGGCAAAAAACTACTAGAACTTATCATATGTTATAAGTTAATCGAATTCGCTTTATTAATTGGACATACTTACTATATTCCGGATTATTCTCCATATTTTCTAATCGTTCATGCCCACTTTTGAGTGATGAATATAAAATCTCCGGTTTTTACAAATTTTTTTAAATTTCTAATTAAAAATATTTAAAAACAAAAATTCTTACTTAAATTTGTGCTTGATTTTAAAGTAGTCACTCGTTTTATCTATCTTACCCCGCGCAGCACCCCTATTCACTCCCCGGCCCCACAAGTTTATTTACTCATAATTTATTAAAAACTTATTATTTTTAATCAGCATGGCAGTGCCATTTTATGCAAAAGAGTGTCCAAAATCGGGATTAGGAATTTTTAGAAAAACCTCAAAATAACAAAAAACCCTATACAGCATAATTAGCCCCATTTTTTTTTCTTTAGAGGGTGCAATCTATGACGAAGGCAAAATATCAAACATAAACAAGAATTTCTATTTTTCTTATGTCCGATACATCTAAACAAGGACCACATATCGTCACTCCGAAATAAAAATGTTATAAGTTACAAGTCCTGAAATGCAATTTTTGAGTTTTATGCCAAAAATGATAATAAATATCATATAAAATACTCTGGAAAAGTTACATAACTCAAATTCACCACTGCTTATATCATTTTTCATTCGTTTGCGATTAAGACTTTTACTTGAGACAAAACTTGGCTAATCTAAAAGTGACCCCATTTATGGTAATTCATTTTTAGGAGATGTGGCTTAAGCTAAAAAATACATAAAAATGTCTTCTTCTTCTTTAGCTTAAATTTAAAATCCTTTTAAAATCAGATTGAGCTTTGCTATTGCGAAAAATATTCTCTGCAAGCAGTTTAGTTACAGTTTTTTATATTCGAGTTAAAGGCCTTTGTAAAGTTTAGCATAACTAGCACACAAGCAATATTATTAGGTTCTAGAATCTAGAATATCTTGGCGTCGCCGTTTTAGCGTGGTCATCTCGGCGTCGCGCTTGGACTTTGTGAATAGTCACGTGCTGTCATTTACGCGCATGCCATTTTCGCGTCGAGGTAACTCTAAATATCTTTTAGGTATAAAATAATTTATTCCGAAAAAAAGTTATATGTATTGCCATTCTATTTCAAAGGTTTATTATCAAACACATCCAACCATAGAATCAAGCAGAACCAGTAAAATCAACATATTAAATTTATAATCAGCTTGCACCAGGTGAAAAGGTCAATATGTGGACTTAAGCGATAATTGCATTTTGTGGAGTTAATCGCTTAATACCGAAATTTATAAATTAAACTTAAGCGGATAATTGCATTTTGCGGATTGTTAAATATGTTAATGTAAACCGGAATATTTTAAAATAGCTAAGAGAAAAATAACATAATTACCATATGTAATTTTTTTTTAATTTATATTTTAATTAATATATTTTTTTTATACCGGTTACCTCCTTGACCTGCAATAAACTGGGTTGACGACGACTTGGCTTGATGTCAAAATAGCCAGGCAACGCCGAAACGGCAACGCCAAAACGTCCCATCCTGAAATTAATATCTTGTTGTAAAAGTCATCTGTTATACCTAAGATTGCACCAGAACAACTGCACCAGTGTTGAGAACCAGAGTATATGGGCAATATTTGGTTACATTTCAGAAAATTAGACATTTAAATTAATACTATTTTTTTTCCAAAACTAATAGCTAGTTTTTCTTAAATTATTATTAGGGATAAATTGTTAGCATAAGAGAACGCGTTATGTTTATACCACACATTTCTTCTTCTTAATGTGCCATACTCTATGCAGATCGTAGGTGCCCTCTCGCAGATATCTGTGAAGCGTACCAACTTACAAAGATATGCGGTACCACCCGCTTAACGTGCCTTCCGAAGCACATGTGTGAAGGGTTTACTAGGCAGAAATACTACACAGTGGTTTGCCATTGCCTTCTGTGAGATGACTAGCTATGAAAAAGTGCAATGGACAATGCGGGAATCGAACCCGGGTCTTCACGGCTGAGAGGCTCAAACTCAAACTCAAACTAGTGCTTTATTTATACAAATATATACATTTCATGTCTTATGCATATATACATATAGATATGGTCTCCAATTTTTCCTTATTCAGGATTTGGAGACAAGCCAGCTGTAAGCTGGTGTTCGCTCTTGTTTGGTATAAGCCAAGATTTTCGTTTGATGATGTCGTCATTTCCCGGAGTGACCATACAAATGACTTAGCAGCTTATTGTTACTTGAAAGTTTAAAGGGGCGTTTGTTTAATTAAATTATAGTAGATTTTAATGTTTGTTTTCGCAGAAAAACGCTTGTAAAAACCTGCTTGATAGCTGAGAGGCTGGTACGCTGCCACTACACCAGCTCGCCCACACACATTTAAACACACAAAATGTCCACTTATAAATAGTTTTCCGCAATTTTTTCAAAGTTGAGAACATTTCCATACAGATTAAAAATCGATGCTTTTAGAGTTATTTAGCTTTAGTCACACTACCAGTCCATCTTCTATGCTAGCTATGTGTTTTTGCCTAAGTGTTTTTTTTTTATTAAAAATATGTGTGATCAGATATTAGGAACTAAAAACTCGGAACCCACGATTCCTAGGCTCCACATAAGCCTTCAGGGGCTGTGATAAAGAAAAAAAAATTGGAAAATACATAAACAAAAGTTGAAAGTGTTATTCGCTACTTATAAACTAAACTGTGTAGACCACCGGCCCGGCCTGCAGAGTTTTTCCTCTAAGGATTTCTCAATGTGTGTGGCAGATAAATAAATTCCGTAAACAATGCACACATTTCATTTGGTATATGTATGTTGTGTTATACTATGTTGACACAAAAAGGTGAGCTCGATCTTTTAAGGTATTGGGGTTTTATTATAAGGTTGCCTGGCAGCGATCGCCGCAAATAAAAGTTAGTTAAGCAGATTCAAGAAGTAAATCTTTATTTCGTCACTAAGTAGCCAATCAGCACGCCATACTTGTTAAATCATATTATTTGAAAAAAGTGTTACTGTAGCTTCACCGAACCTTTTGTCTTACCTTGTATATACACGCAAAAACCCTTAAATCAAATAGCACCTTTTCAAGAAATAAACAATATTTCTTAAAATGTATGATGCTCGCTTCCGGGAAAAGAGGCATTTCCAGATATAACTAAATTGGCTCAAATAGTTCTATTTGAACGTTGGAGGTATACCATTTTGATTTGGTCACCAATTCTAAAAAATATTTAAAGTACTTGTCAGGTCTTTGTCTAGATCTTAGATTACAGACTTATATAAACACGTTAGGCGTATGCATTTTACTTTGGTCACCAATTCTAAAACATTATTAGAGTACTTGTCAGGTCTTGATCTAGATCTTAGAGTACAGACTTATTTAAGTACAACTGAATAATTCTTACTAGTTGCAGAATTTCCTGGGAAATATTTTAAAAACCATTAAATATTAAAAAGTAGTCAACAATTCGTTAATGAATATGACTATCTTTAAAATATGAAACAAACTTGATGGTTTGATGCCAAAAACAAGGCGGAGTCTGACTGAAGTGATATTTTTAAGTGGTTTCAATGCAACAAACTTACACTGAATCAAGCAAAAACTAAATTTGTGCCTTTTGCGTCATATATTAACAATTTACCGAAACTTCGCTTTTGGAATGTAGGAGAGAACATATATATTTCGAAAACTGAAAGTATTAAACACTTGGGAATAATTCTGGACCAGCACCATATACTTTCAAAAACCAGATATGTTATTACTCGGTTTTCCCACCTAAAATATTATCTTAAGCCAGAACAACTTAAAAATATATACTTCCCATTGGTTCAATCACAATTCAATTATGGCATTTCTAGTTGGGGCAGTGTAAGGGATTTTTATTTAAATAAACTAGAAGTAACACAAGAATTGATATTTAAAATTGTTTTTAATAGAAACAAGAAATAATCTAGTGATCAATTATTTTCTGAGGCGAATCTATTTGATATCAGACAAGATAAAATTGTCTCAATTTTACGTTCATATTTCAAGAGCTTTCATAGCTGACCATTTATTTACTTGGCCTCAGTCAGCTAAAGGTCCTTCTAGAGTTTTCTTCCTTGTCTGTTGTCCTTGTTCAACTTTCTCGCAGAACCGCCTCCATGAATATCTTTTGGATTTTCTCAGGACTTTGTTGTATTCCGTAAATGCGTGGGCATATTTGCCCCAACTACCTGTAATTTTCGCCGTGTTAAACTATTTTCAGGTGTTCGCCCTCCAGGTTCGGTGACTGTTTCACCAGTACAATTTACATTGAATATTTTGGGGTCTTAAAAAGGGTATAGTTGTTTTATATTGAATATTTTTTACTCACATTAACAGCTTATTTTACTGACACCATTTGAAAAAAATTTGGATCTTTTAAGAGTGCTATTATCTAGAAACAAGGAATTAAAAAGTTGGGCAACTATAACTATTTAACATAACTTACAATTAAAAGAACAAAGAAAAGTAAAGTTACTGCATTTTATAATCCAATCCCACCATCCCCAGGTGACTTATTGGAAGTAATAGCCTGTAGGGTTAAAAAAAGTTAACTTTAGAAAATCACGGTCTAATAACTGAAATACAATTTCTTAAACTTTTCTCTTAGGTATAAAACAACAAATCAAATGTTTTAGGGCAGTGGGTTTTTAATAATAATTTTTAAATTATTTTTAAATATTTTATGTTTAGTCCTGAAGGATTCTGCCACTATGACAAAAAATGTTGGAAAAAAACGCTGTAAATTATAATAAAATGGTGTCAAATATACAGTTAAATTGTGGTTCTAAAACCTAAATGAATTGGAATATTAAAAAAAAAAATAAAAAAAAAACAATTAAATAGTAAGCTATTTATTTCTTTTTTAACAAATTCAGATAATTAAAAAAATTTTTGGTATGGTAAAAAAATTTAAAAAAAAAACTGATATTAGCAGTTTATTAAAGTGTTAATGTCACAATTAAGAACTAATTTAAGCATCAAAGAACGCCGGCAATTGATCTTGCAAAATGGTAGCACCAACATCGTGAATCCAGAACTTAAGGTAGTCTCTTATCCAGAATAAACATGGTGCGGCGGAATCAATGCCAGCCTCTAAATAGTCTAAGATTTTCCTTACTTTTTCATCGTTTAAAATGTCTAAGAATTTACCAAGAGTCCTCTTCTTCCTTCCTGCTGAAACTGCTACTCCATATTTGTCACCCATTCCTGACAACTGAGGTATAAATGCGGAGATATTCAACAGCTCTCTGTCAATTTTTACAAGCGTTCCAATGACTTTCTTACAGGAAGCTTCTGTTACATCGACTTTTGGTATTTGGTAAGTATTCTGGGCGGAAGAAGTGTAAATCACCGAAATAAAACACATTGCCACAAAGAAAATCTTGATGGACGCCATCTTTTTGGTAGTTAACAATCTATCAATCAATGCTTTGAACACCACGCAAAATTTTTTTTTTTAATTTATATACCTTGAAAATCATAAAGTTTTCAATTTACCACAAATTTTATTGTTTTTGGGAATAAATAAAAAAGAATAAATAAAATTTATTACGGATATTAAATTTTGATTAATTTTAAATTGAATGAAGTGTTAACTATTTACGAATTATTGTTGTATATTCGCACCTCCTAAATTGAATTTAGTGTTTTATTTACACAAATAGAAATTATATAATACTTGTTATATATCATAGACCAGGGTCGATAATTTTTGACACCAAAAAAAAAAGCAGTTGGATGAAATACATTGAAAAATAGAGAATATAACTAAAATGATAAAAAAAAAAATTACGAGCGATCTGAGGTCGGGAAGTGGAAGGGGTGAGTTATTAAGGGTAAAAAACGGTTTAATTCAATTTCCGGCAAAACCACAAGTCCTATAAAAAAATTAAATGGCAAAGTTTTAGGTAATAAAAAGATCTACCTTTGTATTTACACTTTTTTTACATAACCTCAAAATTTATGTGAAAAATTCAAATAACCAAGTTTTTGGTTCTTAATTTTTATCTTTTACAAAAAAAAATCAAGAAATTAGGTAAAAACTTACCTTTTTATATCCCAAGCACACTGTGTTTTTTTTTAATTAAAATATTAATTTTTTCACCTTATTTTGTTTTAATGTCGAAAAAGCACCCTAATTTTCAATCGAAAATTCTGCTTTTTTAAAAAAGTCGGTGGCTTTTTTTCGTTGAAATATCTGCAAAGAAACGAAAAAAACTCGAAACCGATTTTTTTAAAATCATTGTGTATATTTGGTTATTTATTATAGTAGTATATTTCGATTTGCAATTTTTTGTAAAATAAAATCTTACGTTTTCCGAGTAATTAAAGTGTAAATTTTAATAAATTGCTTAAAATTGCACATACCTACTGATTAAAAAAAAAATGAATTCGACTTTTTTTCGTTTTTGTTTGCATTTTCTGAGAACATTTACCATAGTAATGTATTTTTTTTACACCAACAAAAAGCCCACCGACCTTTTTAAAAAAGCAGATATTTTGACACGATAATTTTTCTATTAAAAATTAGGGTGCTTTTTCGATATTAGGTCAAAATAGGGTGAAAAAAATTATATTTTAATCCAAAAAAAATTACAGTGTGTTTGAGATATAAAAAGGTAAGTTTTCACCAAATTTCGTATTTTTTTTGTAGAAGTTAAAATTAAAAAACCAAAAACTTGGTAATTTTTAACATAAATTTTGAGATTATGGGCAAAAGTGCAAATACAAAAGTAGATCTTTTTATTACCTACAACTTTGCCATTTAATGTTTTTTTATAGGACTTGTGGTTATGCCATAAATCGAAATAAACCTTTTTTAACCCTTAAAAACTCACCCACTTGCATTTTCCGACCTCAGACCACCCGTAAATTATTTTTTCTTTCATTTTTCTTATATTTTCATCCTTTTCCAGTTGGTTTCATTCCACTTTTTTTTTTACTTTTTACCATTTTTAAAGGCTTTAGCACTGGTCTATCAGTAAATGAGAAGTATTACTTCGTTTGCTTAAATCGTTCCAGTTTATTTGGTATTATTATTAAATGGGTGCATAAATTAAGGACTAGGTAAAATTCTTTTAATATAAGTATAACATTCCCAACCGCTATGTTTACACGTCGTTGTCGTGGTTGGGCCCAGTAGGATCTTTTGGAACATGCGCTAGAGTTGCTGGTTATCGGCAACTCTTTTGGCTAGCGTATGAAACGGGATCCGAAGCTAAGATGAACACAAGGCTTAATTCAAGGTGTTAGCATACCGTGCTGATGAGTGAATGACATCCTGTGCCTTAAAAAGGTGTCTCCAACGGTGCCTCTGAGATACAGGGCGACTTCTCAGAGTATCTAGCCTTACTGCGGTAATGCGGGACTCTGCCGAGGTGGACTATTACTTCCCAAGCTCCAAACAGAAAGATCACAGAACTGCTTTCATAGGAAAAAAGTGACAAAGGTGCGCGATAAATCCGTTTTGAGAGGTACCACTCATGGTCACAAGCAGACAAAGGTGCGCCGACCGAAACGGGTGAATCCAAAAAGGGCTAATCCATCCCGAACAAACAGGTGCTTAGGAAGGGATCCCTCAATCCAAACAGAAGGCGGACAGAACCGCCTTTATAGGAAAAAGGGTTCTCTGGCTTTAAATAGAAAGCGGATAGAACCATTTTCATAGGGTAAGGCCGGAGATGTGGCCTCAGAAAGAACATCTGGTTCCTGTAACAAGGACCTGGTAGCTACCACGTTACTAGACCGGGAGAGGAGGGCATGACGGATCTGCTCGTCATACTCGTCATCTCTCTAGGAGTCGGAGGAGGAGTCCGGAAGCGACATGAGTAAGAGGAGATGTAAGAACTCTTTTCCAATCTGGTATTGGATTCATTAGAAGTCTAATCCTATTGGAAGAAATATAAAAAGGTGTGAGCCACAAAAGACCGAGCGGTCGCAGTGGAGGGAATAAAAAGTCCACTCACTTTAAAGCTAACCTAACCTAACCTAGTATAACATTCTTAGCTAATGGTCTAAAATATTTTTTAATATATAGTTTATTAAATACAAGTATTATTTTAAGCTATTTTATTTACTAAAATATAATTTTCAGTTTTACTATTTTATTTATTATATATTTTTTATTTATGTGATCACAGTTTTTAATTATTTTTTATTTTAATTGTAGTAATTTTTAGCGTTTCCTATTTTTCGAGTAAATTTCTATGAACCACTTAATATATATACTTATTCTATCTGCATTCAGTGATTTGTAAAGTTTTGGTAAAAACTAAGTTAACTTAAATTTCTTTTTACGCATTCTTTTAGATATAACTGATATATACAGGATGATTTCTGTGGAAGGTATAACGTCCTCAATGTTATTTTTTATTACGAAGTAGCACATTATTTTTTATCCAAAGGAATAATTTTGATTATGGATTGGATAACAAAAAGAAACAAATAAAAGCTTTGCAATTGAAAAGTTTTTTATTTATTGGCAATCAAATTTTGAAAAACAACTAACTTAAATGTTTAAATCGTGCATAGTTGACTGCCTGACAGTAACCTAGACACGTTTTTAATAAAAAAAGCAATAAATGAGATATAAGCAAAAAAGTGATTTTGGCCATTAAAAATTTTGCTAATAACAATATTTTTTGGTACAAGTAAGTAAACCAGTCAATCAATTCAATAATTTTTTTTCGGTCCAATAACTGTATCCATTCCGATCTACTTAAAACTTTAATAAAATAAAATTTAAACTTTATTTAATTGAAAAAAAGTGCCTTTTTTATCTGGGTGTTATATACCTGACAGGAGGCTTAACATTTTTTAATCTCCTATGCTGCTATGTGTATAGTTTATTGTTTAAATATTTTTATTATCGATTTAAATATAAATATCAATATTCTATAAAGACTCGTTTAGAATGATCTTGAGAAAATTTGAGTCATATTTTTAATATCAAAATAATGATAATAATAATAATAATAATAATAATAATAATAAAAAAAAATATATTATTTAGCATTAAACTTTTAAAACATTTTCCTTATTAAGCTATCTACTTTTTCTAGGCTAAAAGCCACTCTTATTAAATATATGGTATATACCCATTTATTTACTTAAACGTTATTTCAATGAAAAAGAAAAAAAATATAGAACTATAATTTTTTTTTCATGGTAAAAACACTATTAAAATCTTTTCAAGATTATTCTGGACAAGTAACTGTCTTTATAAATTATTATTATTATTATTTAAATCGATATTAAAAATATTTAAACGATGAGCTATACACATAGTAGCATAGAAAATCGAGAAATGTTAAGCGTCCTGCCAGGTATATAACACCCAGATAGAGCAGGAACTTATTATTTTTTTTCTAATTAAATAAAGCTTAAATTTAATTTTGTTTAAAGTTTCAAGTGGATCGGAATGGGTACAGTTATTGGACAAAAAAATATATATATCAGTGCTACCGGGTTATCCCCCATTGTCTCGAGGCACATGTGTATTAGTTTGTTTCGTTCAATAAATGGATTATTTGTATTAATTTTTAGATGAGTCGGAGCTGGTATACTTATTTGTACCAAAAAATATTGTTATTAGCGAAATTTTTAATGGCCAAAATCATTTTTTTGCTTATATCTCCTTTATGGCCCATTTTATTAAAAATTTGTCCATAACTCATTTTATAGAGCTTACTAAAAGGCATATTTTTTGTTTTATACATTTTTTTTAGTTTTTGAGATATTTGCGTTTTTATTTATAATATTAATCGTAATTATCTCAAAAACTAAAAAGCTGCAAAACAATTTCATAACAAAAATTGAGGTAGTTTTATTAGGCCTTCCATTTTAATTATATAACTTTTTTTTTTAAATCAATAGTTTTCAAGTTATATTAACACTTTGACTGCCATGCCAAATTCAATGAAAGGGTCGCTAACGCCGCCTGTTTTTTTTTTATAAAAAAGTATTTGTAATACATTTCTAGCACTCTTTGACATATACTAAAATTTTAGTTTCGTTGATATTATGACTTTGAGGGAGTGTACAAAAAATATACACGTGGCGTAGAAGTTGAAAAACTATATTTTATTATATTCTGCGCCATGTGTATACGATGATGTACACGGTTTAAACGGACCTATTCTTGATTCAACCCTTGGTGAACTTTCTAAACGAATAATTCAAGGGAGTTGTACTGCCAGAGGAAAGCAAGTGTATTGATGAAACGATGGTACCTTTTCTTGGGCGTCTCATATTCCGTCAATATATAAAAGGAAAAAGGCATAAATTTGGAATTAAGCTTTTCAAGCTATGTCCCTCTGGAGGATATACCTATCACTGTAAAATTTATTGTGGTGCAGATAAAACTGATGAAGTATCAGTAGCAACAAAAGCTGTTTTAGAACTGATTAATGATTGTCTCGACTTTATATACAGACAACTGATATACAAGCATAGAATTAGCTAAAAAGCTACTAAATAGAAACACACAATTAGTTGGAACGTTACGTAAAAATCAAAAAGGTATACCCAAAGAAGTATTGTCTACTAAACTAAAAAACGGTGAAATTATAGGTAGGGAGAAGGATTGCATAGTTTTTTGTAAATGGATGGATAAACGGGACGTGCTTATGCTGACCACCAAGCCTAGAGACAATCTGGTAGAGGTTCCTGAAAGAGTCGAAGGAAAAACTGTGATTGACTATAATAATGCGAAAAGTTTCATTGATGTCTCATACCAGTTATCGTCCTATTCTACCTCAGTTAGACGCAACATCAAGTGATATAAAAAGGTTGGCAGTAGAGAGTACACAAATTCATTCAAGTAGGAAAAAAAGGCCGTTGTGTTATATGCTATCAACGAAATAAAAATATTCATAACCGAAAATATGCCATATCCAAAACTAAACAAGTCACCACTAAGTGCCAAGCATACATTGAAAACTTTCTTTGTCTAGACTACTTTTTCGATAGACATAATATTTTGCCTAAAAATTATTAGATGCTAAGGATTTTTTTTTTCATTATAATATGTTGTATTTTCATTATATTTATGTATAGTAAAGTTTTTTATGTCGAAACTAACAACTGTTCTTCATTTCACAATAAAAAAATAGTACTTAAATATTGAAATGAACATAAAATTATTTAAAAATTATCGAAAGTCGGCGCTAAGACAATTTTGTCATTGCCCCACGCCAAGCTAAACGATATCCCATAAGAAATACACGTAAAGCGTGCTACTCTAGTATACACGCGGCGAAATATCAATCACCGCATATGTATACCGAAATATACATGTGGCGACATAGTCCAGGCCATTGTGTATACTCAAAGATACACATGGCAGTCAAAGTGTTAAAAAAAAAACGATTTTTTTAAGGTGAAAAAAATGAAATTTAAACCCGCTGAGCTGAGGCAGCAGTGCGGCTTTAAATTGACTATAGTTCATAGTAATATTAAAAAAAAAAATGTTTCATGCCTATCTCTTATTGGCTTGGTTTTTTACGGTGGCCTCCCGGACTTTTTAACGTAGTCCTTTAAAGAAATAATTTTTGATCTTAATATCAGACCAGGGTATTAAAAGTGTTTAATCGAGAAAAAATGAGTTATTTTTTAACAAATGTTTTAATTATTAGAAAAAATAATTAAAATTCTTACGATGATTGGATTTAAAAATAGGATGCGTAGCCAAAACAAAGTAGTTACTTTTCCGAATGGAATTCATCGTCATAATAATTTTGTAAAGAACATAATATATTTTTGACAAGGCTAATATTTTCTTTAACGGCCATATAAATAGGTCTATATTTAATACTAACACCCCTGAATTACTTTTTGTAAATAGTTGACAGATTCGGCTGTTGCTTGATGGAAATTCATTTTAACACAGTATGTTAAACAAAAACACTATTTTGTTGCAATTTCCACTAATTTATTTATTAATCTTTGACATGTTTCACCCAAGGAAGTTTTAAACGTGTATGGAAGCCCAATGCTATGGCCCATTCGATCAAAAAATGTCCAGCCCAGTATAAAAATAACTGTCAGACTTGGCCTTGCCGATTCTGCGCAATAACAAAATTCCATGAAATAATTTAATGTGTTGCCCACTTACACACTGATAAATCAATGTGCAGTTAGGCAACACATTATACTTTTATGAGAGCCGGAATACCTTTTTTAATGCATCGGCGCACGCGGCGCGTATGATATCCGCGCTGTACCATCCACCAACCGTTGGCGTCGTCGTCTCATCAATCGCCGTTTTCGTTGTGGTTTGTGCCCTTTGCGCCGTATTAGTTTCGGTTGTTTTGCCTTGTGTGATTATATTTTGTGGTTGCAGGAGTATTTTGGATTGATAAAAACATTTTTATTTTAGTGATTAGTGTTTATTTAATTGTGACTATAATTTTGTGTTTATTGTTTGTTACTTAATATCGTAACAAAATGACTGGAGGTTGTATGGTTTTGTCTTGCAAATCCAAGGGTAACATACCCGGCATTTTTTACTTTAGGTAAGTATTTCTTATATTTAAATTAGGTGTTTCTTATGAGACGTAACGTTAGGTAACCGAATAAATAATAATACCTATATCAATTATGAATAATAGAAAATAAAATATTCATAGGAAATAGCAGTGGGAAAGTAACGCAATCTTAACTATCTTTTAGATGATTACCACAATGTTTGTGTGTTTCTGTGGATTATAAAAAAGAAATAAGGTTTACATTTAGGTACTTTTATTTCATTTAACAATTTAGTTTAAAATTTATTTTAAAAAATCGTGTTTTATTTATTTACAAAGATTTTTGGTAAAAATACAAAACTCCCGAAAATATCAACCATTTAAATAGAGGGCTGTAAAGTATTCTTTCCATATTATATCAGATGATATAAAATTCAATATTACACAATAATTTTAAATACGCTACAGTGATATCGTTGAATAACCAACAATTTTGTGCAAAAAAAACAGTGAATGTTTAAATTTGACATATGGTGATGTTAACTTTATAGATAGTAACAAAGAATTATGGAAGTCTGGCCCTGACCCACTACTCATTGCGCAAACTCCGCATTGCCGACCCCCCGATTCCCGCTGCCCTGCACGGCTGGACCATTTTGTTCTACAGTATTGGGCTTCCATACACCTTTAAACTTCCTTGGTTTCACCACACAGTGGCTTCATCAGAAGGTATTTAGGTACAGTACCTAAATACCTTCTGATGAAGCCACTGTGTGGTGAAACATGTCAAGGAATAATAAATAAATTAGTGGAAATTGCAACAAAATAGTGTTTTTGTTTAACATACTTTTTGTAAAGATACTTGAAAAGTAAAATGAACGTTAGAAAGCTAGAGAATTTAAAGAAATAATTCGTCACAAGATACAATTTTTTTCTAGTAAAACTACAAGTTTCACGTATATAGCGACTCTACACTGGCCCGCGACAAAGAGAAACAATTAACGTAACCTGAACATTATAGCGCGCGAATTTTTCCCGAGAATTTACACTCGCGGCGCGAAAGCTCGTGAAAGCCGTATAATGCAAATGTAGGTGGTTTTGCGGATTTGTATTCGCGCTTGATGGCATTCCTTATTTGATGTCGGTCTTTGTGACCGCGATAAAAGGAAACATTGAACGTAACCCTAAACATATTCTTGCTCTCAGAGATCTGATGCAAATCTCGGCCAAAGTTGGCAGCCGCAATTCGCGGACGAGTGTAGAGCCGCTATAACGTTTAGGTTACGTTCATTGTTTCCCTTTGTCGCGAGTCGAAAAACCGGCATTAAGTGGGAAACGTCGCAAAACCATGCGAAACTCGCTTTTTACAACTTTTCGCGGCAAGTGTAGAGCCGTCTGTTTATGGGTCAGATTTTTTTTTGCTCCGAATATGAAAATAAAATAACAGTTATTAAAGAAGTCCCACTATTTTTAAATGCTTTTAAATTACGGAATAATTTTATTACTTCTCCCATTCTTTAACATAAAAAAAGCTTCTTCATTTAAAATACTTCTTAAAAAAAAGTAACTTGTCAGTACCCATAATTTAGGAATACATTTGGCCTCAAAAATCTGAGATAATAATAATTTATTTAGAATATATATAATTAATATTAACAAAAATCTTTACTTAAATATTTTAAGACCTAATTTTGATAGCACTCAGTAACCCTTTATATTAAACAAAATGTTGACAACAGTTATAAATAAATAAGTAAAGCGAGTTAGGGTTAAAATAATAAAAGAATAAAAGAAATTGAAAATAAAATTATATTATTATGTTGTACTAACTATGGCTTTTCATCACGTGTGTTCTTGTATTAAATTA
Organism: Listronotus oregonensis; assembly: GCA_019359885.1. NCBI lineage: Eukaryota > Metazoa > Arthropoda > Insecta > Coleoptera > Curculionidae > Listronotus > Listronotus oregonensis. Next base: position 22,891 of record JAHBCN010002134.1, read on the forward strand.
TCCATAATTGACAAAATTTCCACAATCCTGGGGGACTTGGGAATTGCTTGACATAAAGGATAATTCCCCTTGACAATTGGTAATCCTATTTGGTACATAAAAGAAAATGGATAAAAAATACAAAGGCGTTAAATCACATAAGTTTTTCATATACAGGGAAGTAATGAAATCGATGGATAATGTTACGATCTAACTTTTCTGGTATATTTAAGACAAAACCTTTATGTTAATAGGTGTTTAAGTCATACTGCTTACATTTTTAAAGGATAAGGATAAAACTATAACATTTTGATGGAATATAGTCGTTAATATGGAAAATTATGTTAAAACTTTAAAAGAAAAAATAGTGCGCCATTGAATTGTTCTTTAATTTAAAAATATTTTTATGAGTCAAATCTTTATAATCAGCCATAAAAACATTGTGCAACTTTTTAATAAGTTTTTATGCAGGTCATTGTGGTGGGCAATGTTGGCAGACAGATATTAAAGAGCGATTTCAAGTATTGCTTGTACCCACTTACACAGAATTAAGAAAAAAAGCAAAACAAAAATTAGGACCCTGTACCTACAAAACTCTCAATTAAAGTAATTTTTATTTTTAAAATCAGCTTTTAAAAATAATCAGTAACGTTATATATATTACATAAGTTACTCTGTATTTTTATATTTCATGTCAAAAAATTCGAAATTTAAAATTATTATTTACGTGTCCGAAAAAATTTTAATTTTTTTTTGCTTAAGCAAATTATTCATTTATTCATATATGTATATATGTATCTATACAGGGTGTTTTCTAATTCAATGGTATTATTTTAGGGAGCAATTTTTGGGTTTATTTTAAAAAGAAAACTTTATATAAACGTATTTTTGAAATGCCCAATTCTTTTTAAGTAAAGTTGAATACTTGATTTTTATATAAATATAAAATATATATAAATATATATAAAAATCTTATTGCCGCATAATTATAACAATATTGGTAAACAATATGACCATGCAGAGAAATATCTAGATTTTATTTTTCAAGGCAAAAACCGTGCGTCGGACTAAAAAAAATAGAAATAAAAAATAAAAACAAAAATAATTAAAGTCCGAACCACGGTTTCTACGTTTCTACCAAGAAAAACCAAATCTAGATATTTTTCTGCATGGTGATACTTTTTACCGATATTGTTATGATCAGAAATAGAAACGGTTTTCATTTTTTTAAGAGAAAACCGTGCATCGGATTAAAAAAAAATCGGATAATTAACTTTGCTTAGAAATGATTGGCGATTTTAAAAATAATTTTTATTTTAAGGGAAATCAGTGGCGTACCATCAATATCTGCTGAAATAGGCAAGTCAAATTCTGTATGAATGCCACTGGTAGAAATTTAAAAACTGTGGTGCGCTAAAAAATACCTCTTAATAGATAGTACATTTTCAACGGTTTTTTAAGAGTGGCATAACAACCTTAGTAACTAGCTAAAAATGACAAAACGACAGTTTTTTAAGTTATAAAATAGTATTTTAAATACATATCTAATCGTCCTAAACAGATGTTATGGCTAATAACAGATATAACAAAAAAAGTTCAATAAATAAATTATGTGATATGTTTCTAATCATCAAAGAATGCAAATCCAAGATAAAAACTGCAAAAGATTAGTATAAATCAAAACGGTAACACATATAGATTTAAAAATATAGATCATATATGTTATTTTGTTGCTTTTATTAATCTGTAAAAAAACTGTTTAAATCGTTTTTTTTTCTTGTTTAAGGCTTAGCCTATTTCTACTCGTGATATCTAATTACTTATTAATTATTACTATGGCTGTTTTGCCACTCAAAAAAACCGCTGAAACCATGGAAACGTAAAACAGGATTAAAAAATGAGCAAACTTTTCCCTACTCAAATTTGTATTTAATCGCAAATATTTCAAAAAGAGTTAAATATAGGAATATTATATGCAAGACAAAAAATATCTTATATTTAACGAGGAATTCAAAAATATAATAAAAAATATAGGGAGCCATTTAAAAAATATAACATTTTCCTTTTCGGACTTTCTGATACACCTTGTATACATAACATTGTTTGCAAAATATAGAGTAGCAGTATATATTAATCCTAGTTATTAAAAATCAACCCATTGATTCTAACAGCTCACACCCTTTCCTACATTCCTGTTTGCAATATAAAGTAATAAAAAAGGCAATTACGCTGATATTGCTTCATAGTCTTTCAACCATCCTGACACCTAAGATACGCGAAACAAATCTCATCTTACGATTTTTGTCACGTCTCGCCTTATATCGAGTTACCCATCGGATTGATGAAACTAGGAAGAGCACCCCGTATCCCCAGTGAGCAGGGGGTAACATTGTGACAGAGGGGCTAATCCCCCGAGATAATTCCTAAGCCTGTGGACCGGTAGTGACGTCATCCCGGACTATAGCTCCCCCGAGAATCGTAACTTTGGATTCATGAACTTTTTATACTTTCCCCACTGAAAGAAGTTTTTCACATGTGTGGCCGGTCAGATTAATAGATATAGGGAGTGCATTGAGGGCAAGTAATTGAATAATATTTATTTTAGGTATAGTTTTAATGAAAATGTCAGATTGACCGAAAGATAAAAGGTATATATTTCTTGTCTTAAGTGTTACGAAGAGTGTTTGGTTTTATGACTATGGAAAGGTTATTTTTCAATTTGGTTTTGCTAATTAACTAAAATGTCTAAAACGATATAAAGCAATTTTAGGTATAACAGCGTGTCTTAAAAAAGCAAGTTTAAAAGCAAGGATAAAATTTTCACAACATTTTAAAAGTATTAAGAAGATATATATTTACGATAATTGTGATAATTAAAAATGTTTCTTATGTATATATATATATATATATATATATATATATATATATATATATATATATATATATATATATATATATATATATATATATATATATATATATATATATATATATATATATATATATATATATATATATATATATATATATACTGCCGGATACCAATTTTAAAACCAAGCCGATCCAAATTATCGAAAAATCCGGATTATTAAATAATTGTAAAAATTGGTTTTAAATATTGTTAACTCGAAAATAAATAACTAAAACAACGTAAACATAATTAGAAATGTATATATTGAAGTAATATACACATAATAAATAGTTTAATTATTGATCTCCGAGTAGCTCTCGCGTATTTCTACGCGTTCGGTTTTATCTTTTTTCTGATTGGAACCAAGAAAATTTTTTTAAACTGATTGAAAGAAATTACTGATTTTAGCCTGTTTACTGTTGCGTTCCTCTTTTTCTTAGGCGGTTTCCTTTAATCTTCGTCTAATTCATCATTTTGATTCGATTAAATCGTCTGCCTGCAGCAATTGAGCATCACTATCAATGCAATCAACAGATTCACCAACATCTACATCTTAACTTCCTATATTCTGGAGTATTATGGAAACCTCATTAGTTTTTTCTGCTAAACATGGTTGTAGTTTTTGCTTTAAATCACTAAAAGGGATTAAATCATTAGGATCATCTTCATCTGCTACGTAACTTTGAGTTAGCAAAATATTATCACAGCATTTTTTTAAGGAACTCGCTGGTACTTTTCCCCAAGCATTATGGAGAAGGCATACAGTAAATTTGATGTTTAAGTTCTTGAGACACTTAACAAGGTCTTTTTCATTGTTTGTTAGAATTTCAGCTACAAAGGCTTTTCCGATAGAAAAGCTTTGTTAAGCGTATGGCATTCTGATCCATTAGTAGAATTAAGGCAGTTGTGTTTGGTGGTAAAAACATTGCAATAATGCAGCCATTATGTTAACTAATTCTTCTTTACTACAATGACTAGAAACATTATCAATAAGAAGTAGCGCCTTTTCAAAAATATTGCTTTCTTTCAAAAATTTTCTTACTTGGGGTACAAAACATTGGTCATACCACTGTTTAAATACTGCTGAAATCATCCAAGCTTTTGCTGTAGCTTTATAATCCAGGGGGAGCTCTGTATTTCTAAATGCTTTATGGTTTTTAGATTTTCCAATCACCAGATGTTTAAGTTTGTGACTGCCATCAGAATTACAAGATGACAAAAATGTGATCCTTCCCTTACTGGTCTTTCTCAGTATATCTGGATAGCTGCAATACCATGAGGTTGATATCAGATATGTCCTAAGTCTTAAGTTATTTTAGACTATACAGAGTGTTCCAAAAAACTGTGACGTATCAAAGTTATATTATTCTAAGTAGAACACCTTCTATTTTATGGCGGCTTCAGATTCTGCATAAAAGAAACCTAAGTTTATATTGGTAACATTCTACCATGTGTCCTATTTTATTGGTTTATGAGATATGTGAAAAATGCTGAGATGCAATTAAACTAATTGCACTTCAAAGATATTAACTCTTTTACAAACTTTAAAACTTGGTTTAACATTAGAGACAGTCTGCTATGTCATTATGTATGTAACATCAGTATCATATAATATACAGAGTGTTTCAATAAAATTCAGAAATTTAAATGGCGATAAATTTGTAATTTGAAATGGAACACCTTGTATTTTATTAACCTCATGATAAAAAATTATTATTTCTTTTAGATGGTATATAGGTTGCCTGTACCTTTGGTTGTTTCTCTTTTAGTAAATTCGTTTCTTTGTTTTATTTATTTTTATTTCATATATATATATATATATATATATATATATATATATATATATATATATATATATATATATATATATATATATATATATATATATATATATATATATATATATATAGTTAGTTAGAAAAAATAAAAAAATCTGAAACCAGAGTAGTGGAAATGCAGTCAATTGAAAGGCCACTTTAAGTAATTAACTCTTTATTGAAAAAGTCGAGCTTTCGGAAAAACTTTTTCCCATCATCAGGACAATCTAAAAATAAAAGAAAATGATTCTTGTTAGTGAAACCAACAAAAATAATTCTCTCTTTTACAAAGTTCTTACCATTGAAAACATGAAACAGGTTTAATAGCAATGAAGAACAAAACTTCAATCACATTCCTCTTTAAACTACATTGACTTTAACTTAGTTTTTAGCACGTGGATCGTTGCCACCGTGTTACTAACAAGACTTTTACGGAGTGAAAGAAATATAATAAAAAGCAAAAGAATTTATAGTTAAAAAACTTACAAAAAACAAGTATGGTTTAAAAACTTAACGACCAATGAGCGCTGTCAGTTGAACAAGAAGTAAGAAATTTGATATAATGATTTTAAAAAACTTTGGATTTTCCATTTTTAAGATTTGGACCTCACAGGCCGCATCTTGCATAACTGACAGAGCCATCTGTCGTGGTGCCTAGGTAATTATTTATACACTGCTCACAATTAAGGCAGAGAATTCCTACCCAAAACATATTATAAATAAATTCTTATATAGCACACAATACAAATTGCCAGAAAATTTACCCATAAGATTAAGTCAACCACTTTCCTTGCATACGCAAGACAGAGATATAACACAAAATTCAATTCATGGTGAATGTTCTCAAGAACCAGGAATGCCTCTTTTTTGTTCTATTCCATATATAGAGGATTTAACACCTAAACTTATAAAACTCTTTAATAATAATGACATTAAAATAGCAAAAAATGCCTCAAAACTGGTTCCATTTTATTTACTAAAACTAAAACTCCAATAGATAACAAAGAATCTTATAACGTAGTGTATCAAATTCCATGCCGTGAATGTGATCTAGTCTACATAGGACATACATGCAGAAATCTAATTGGTCGTATCACTTCTCATAAAAGTGACGCCAGAAGAGGTGTTCTTTCTTGTGCACTCTCTCAACATGTAAACACTGCTGGACACGCTATGGACTGGCAGAATGCAAGAATTTTAGATAGAGCTGACAATTGGTACAAAAGAACTTTCCTAGAAATGGTACATATTTACTTACAACCAAAATCTATGAATAAAAGGAGTGATATCCAAAATCTTAGCTCCATTTATAATTATATTCTCTCGTACCAAAAAAACAATAACAATATTTCGTTAGATTCAATAATAAGCATCTGAACTTTGCATTTTGTAGGTATGTACATACATACTACATTCTATTAATTTTAAACCTTTGTAAATGGTATTCATTTTTTAAAATACAATAATGTATCTGCAAACTCTTAATTGTGAGCAGTGTATAAATAATTACCTTAATTGTGAGCAGTGTATAAATAATTACCTAGGCACCACGACAGATGGCTCTGTCAGTTATGCAAGATGCGGCCTGTGAGGTCCAAATCTTAAAAATGGAAAATCCAAAGTTTTTTAAAATCATTATATCAAATTTCTTACTTCTTGTTCAACTGACAGCGCTCATTGGTCGTTAAGTTTTTAAACCATACTTGTTTTTTGTAAGTTTTTTAACTATAAATTCTTTTGCTTTTTATTATATTTCTTTCACTCCGTAAAAGTCTTGTTAGTAACACGGTGGCAACGATCCACGTGCTAAAAACTAAGTTAAAGTCAATGTAGTTTAAAGAGGAATGTGAATGAAGTTTTGTTCTTCATTGCTATTAAACCTGTTTCATGTTTTCAACTCACATATGGTAAGAACTTTGTAAAAGAGAATTATTTTTGTTGGTTTCACTAACAAGAATCATTTTCTTTATTTTTAGATTGTCCTGATGATGGGAAAAGTTTTTCCGAAAGCTCGACTTTTTCAATAAAGAGTTAATTACTTAAAGTGGCCTTTCAATTGACTGCATTTCCACTACTCTGGTTTCAGATTTTTTTCTTATATATATATAATACCTTATTATTATATTATATATATATATATATATATATATATATATATATATATATATATATATATATATTATGTATATATATAAAAATATATTCTTTTATTTTTAGATTGTCCTGATGATGGGAAAAGTTTTTCCGAAAGCTCGACTTTTTCAATAAAGAGTTAATTACTTAAAGTGGCCTTTCAATTGACTGCATTTCCACTACTCTGGTTTCAGATTTTTCTATTATATATATATATATATATATATATATATATATATATATATATATATATATATATATATATATATATATATATATATATATATATATATATATATATATATATATATATATATTTTCGGGTGTTTCTCAAAGGTGATTTCCCCCTAAAACTTTTTTATTTTTTAAGATGGGAAAATGAAATTTGGCGTGTCGATATATTTGTGACGTGTTTAATTCTTTCTGATGATTTCCGGTTTCACCGGAAATGACCTTAACTTTCATTGAGATCATTTCGATTTTTTAGAGATAAAAATATAAAATGCACCAATTTAACCAATTATAAATAATAAGATTGTTGCAAAGGTTAATAACATTGCTATTTTTTTTACAAAACCAAGCGATACATCACATTTATAAAATCGTTACAGTCAAAAGACAGACGTACGAGAGAAGCGGGATTCTTCCAATCAATTAGGCGTGTGATGTAAAAGAGTATTATTACACAATGTTTTAAACTTGTCATAGATTTAATTGGAAGTAGATTGACAATACAGATAAAATACCTACCTCGCAATGATCTTTTCTGTTTATTCTTTGTTTTAATGTGATCGTGGTCTCTGAATATACAATAGCAAGGTTTTTATTTTTTAGATCGGTATTAATGAACTTTCTTTGTTCAATATATTTTAATATGGTAATTAAAAAACATGTTTATTTGTGATTAAATATAAAATCAATTTACAATTTTTCACATTAAACCTGGAGCCGAGTGGGTTTTTGATTGTATCATAGGCCTCACGCCAAGGCTTTGGGGGCTGATAGACAACCTTAATCCCCACTTTGAATTCCCGGTATAGCATCCCTATAGTTTAGCTTTTAGGAGGGGTGATTTTTCAAACGAGTAATTAATATCCATGCCTCTGGATCAAAGGCCCCACTTTGGTTCTTGATTTATGTCGTCAAGAAGGTCGCCATAGTCCGCGAATCCAATATGCCATACCAATATGGCGTCACTTAAGGTCCGCCATACTGACCGAAAGGTGTAATTTTTTCACTTCGGACATGGACCATGGGCCCCACGCTGTTGTTTCGGGATCTTTGTTAATAATGAACTGTAGAACAAGGAATTCAAAACGTCATACCTCTGGGGCATCGCCAAGTGGCCGCCATAATGGGACAAACATGTCATTTTAGCAATGAACGCCCCATTATGGCGATGCCCCAGAGGTATGGCGTTTTGAAATCTTTGTTCTATAGTTTATTGTTAACAATGATCACGAAATAACAGCGTGGGTCCCATGATCCATTTCCACAGTGCAAAAATTACACATTTCGGTCAGTATGGCGGAGCTGAAGTGACGCCATATTGGTATGGCACATTCAGTTCGCGGACTTTCGCGACCTCCTTGACGAAATAAAACAAGAACAAAAGTGGGGCCTAGGATCCAGGGACATGGATATTAATTGCACGTTTGAAAATTCACCCCACCTAAAAGCTACACCTTAGGGATGAAATACCGAAAATTCAAAGTGAGAAATAACGATGACTATCAGCCCCCAAAGCCTCGGTGTGGGGCCTATGATACATGCAAAAACCCTCTCGGCTCCAGATGTATATTTATTATGTAAAAAATTAAAGTTTGTTGTATTAAACATTTTGTTATATTCTTTTTATAAATTACTAAATAAAAAAAAACATAATGAGTTGATAATTTAAAATATGATTTTTTTTACTAAAAATCTACTTACTTTCAACTAAACTCCTAATGATTTTTTTGCACTTAAAAACACTAAAATTTATCTAGGGTTATTTAGTCCAAGTGCAACATAGTATCACTTTTCTAATTTAAAAAAAAAAATGAAATGATAAAGTCCAAAAATATCCTAATATAATGACCTTTAAAGAAGTATTTAAAAACATTGTATTGTTATATTATTTTGCTGCTTATTTAAAAACAAACCAATTACAAATTCAATTTAAGGCCCTTAACGAAACTCTTACTTAGACAATTATAGTACTTACGTCACTTGCGCATGTTACACCTATGCCTCTCTCTCTTTAACTGCCTATTTACATGACAGCATCACTCTAACACCACTGTATTCTTTCCCTTATCAGTTGTTATTTAAAAATACACTGCATTGCATCTACAATTTTTTTATAATTAGTTTTTTATAAATGTTATTAATATTGTTATCATTATTATTAATGTGTCGAGTGTCTAATATCAGGGCCTTGAAAATTACAAAATTTAATACATTACAGTGAATACTTTTTTGACATTTTTCTACCGTTATTTTTATATTATCAAACCCAAAAGAAATTAAGCTACTGAATACCCAAAACTTTGAGTTGAAACCCACATAAGTTGCAGCACAAAGAAGGTGAGAAAACTCTGATCTGGATGAAAATTACATTAATTATTTTCGGAACCTCAAAAACTAATTTAACCCAAGCATTTTATTTACTTAAAATACCTAATTTTTGCGTCCTCTAAAAAAGTATTTTTTGTAGGTAGGTATAAAGCAACTAAATTTTAATCCATACCTACTTCTTTTAATTTAAAAGTATTTAGGGGATTGGAGGTACCTCACGAATCGAAATCCAGGCTTATTAGCCCAAAATTCGGGACGGATGTTAACATAATCCTAAGGAAACGAGATATGCTGGATGGTCTGGACTTGTGTCTTAAAAACCTGATCCCCAAAAAAGGGTTTTTTGATCACTTAAACTATGTATATACTTGAAAAGAAAAGTATAATAAAAAATAGAGTAATTTACTTACTTTGCGATCCATATTGTTCTTTAATATCACTAGGAAAACCTTAAAATTTAAAACAAAACGTCTTTGTTATTAAAATAGTAAGGTTATATGCAGAACTGAATCTTTCTTTATCTGAATAACGGCGTCGTTAGTACAAAATTGAAAAATTATCTATGTGGGCTACATTTAAGTAAACGTGGTCGATCTGTTAACTTTATTTACATTTCCATGAAGAAATTTAGTTAACGTAACGATTTTGCAATAAATAAACTATTATTACAAAGTTACAATAATGACATTATTTGTTTTAACAAATATCTGGATCATATTTGAAACTTATATTAAGAGTTGTATAGAACTTGTATGGAAAAGACCATTTTCTACATGGTAACATTTTAACGTTAATATTAAAGTACACAAAAATTACGTTAGTAAAATGTTTGTTCTATACCGTATTAAAAACATTCACAAGGGTATGTTACAAAAACGAAAGTTATGAACAACATAAAAAAACGAAACAAGCATAATAAAATAACGTTTAAAACTTCACGTTATTACAGTTACTTTTGAATAACGTTACAAAACGTGCTAACGATGTTTTTTGCTTAGTGGGTAGGTGCAAGGTAGTCCGTTAGGCTAAGGCCACATAAAGCTATAATATTTGCTATGTAAATTGACATAAGTATTCTGTATAAGTACCTGTAAAAAGACAGAAACTTTTGTCTAGCCGTTTTTGAGATACTAGATTTAGAAAATCGCCCATGTCACTACTCACTCCGAAAACTGTAGATTTTTAACCGGAACGCCCTAAAACAGAAGTGGTATTATCTTTTATTTAAGAGCTATTTTGGAAGTATGCATTCTGACTGAATCTGAGTTTTTATAGTCATAATTGTTTTAGAATTTAAAATGCAGGAAGGATTTTATTTACTAAACAAAAGAAAATACTAGATTTTACCTATTAAACTCCATACCAGGCGCAATTTAAGGGTCATTAAAATAAGCAGTTTTCGTACTTCATATTTATTCTGGAGTTTAGAATTCACCTACAAAACAAGGTATCTATAGAAAAAAGAAATGAGATCCCCCCTCCATTTTTTATTCAGACAAAAGAGAAACCAAAAACACTTATGTAAAATAAAGTCCAAGTTTCTATCCATAAATCTTGGTCTCTTGGTGTACTGAGATCTAAAATAAGTCCAAGTTCCGTCCCCATTCTTTTCCATTCTTTTTTGACACGGCAACTTTTTTATTGATCTATCCATATTGGTGAAAAAATTTGTCTGTATTAATTAAAAAAAACATTTCTTAATACAAACGATCAGACGTTATCCACAATTTGATTTCACTCTTTATTTGACACGGCCACTTTCTTATTGAACTATGTGTAATAATGAAAAAATGTGTCTTTATTAATAAAAAGAGAACATTGGTTAATACAGAAAATCAGACGTCATTTACAATTTTATTTCACTCTTTTTTTGACACAGCAACCTTCTTATTGATCTATACATTTTAATGAAATAATCTGTTTGTATTAATGAAAAGAAAACATTTGGTAATACAGACGATTAAATAATATCATCCAAAATTTTGTTCCACTCTTTTTTGACACGACATGTTTTTGATTAATTCATCTCTATTAATAAAAAAATATCTCTGTATTAAAGAAAAAAAAACATTCATTAATATAGACCAGGGGTCTCCAAACTACGGCCCGAGGGCCACATCCGGCCCGCGGACAGGTTTTGTCCAGCCCGCGGAGAGCTAGCATACTTGAGAACTCCTTTTAGAGAACAAATAATTTTTATAGCAAATTAAATTTAGTTTACTGAAGTATTCTAATTTTATATTGAATAATTATTAATATGACATCTACATTGATATGGTCATGGGCTAACTCCGCTAACTCATAACATTCTTGTAGGCTTATTGTTATTGTTTTTGTGATAAGTTGGATAAAGAAACACAGAATTGTAATGAGTAAAGACATGTATAATATGCAGAAAATTTAACTTCAGTATATAATACCTAACAAATTATTGAAATGAATCCAACTAACATTTTATACATTTTAAATAATCACATAACTTATAACAAACATAATGACATATGAAATACTAATGAGATTTATGTAATTGAGATTTTCCACTGACAATAGTTTGTAGTTGTGGACTAATTTACTTGTACCAATTATTAAAAGAGATTTAAGATGCTCATCAGTTAATTTCGATCTGTAAACATTTTTTGTGTACTTCATTTTGGAGAATAAGTAGTACCAAAAACAGAAAACAGACCACGAGCAAATTTATGCAAATTATCAAATTGTGTCAGTGGAAGACTCTTATAAAATTCCAACAAAGATGAGTTTTGATATTTGTTCTTAATTATATCACTGCATTGTAGATCAATCATTTCCATTTGAAGTTCCGGGGCTAGGGTTTCAATGTCAGTATCAAAACGATTCTGAAAAATCTTAATTTGATTTGCAATGGCATCAAAGTCCGAGAAACGAGTATCAAAATTTATCTTCAAAGCACTCAAAGTTTCGATTGCAAAATCGATAGGAAACTCAGTCTCAGTAGTGTGGCTGAATATTTCACATGTTTTAAAATGTGAAAAACATTTACTTCGTAGTTGTGATTGAAACCGTCTCAATTTCTTCCGGAATGATTTGATATTAGTGTATAAATCAGAAAGATGCTGGTTTTCTCCTTGCAATCCCAAATTCCGTTCGTTCACATGTTTTGTCAAATCAACATAGAATGCTAACTTCCACAGCCATGCGTTGTTTTGTAATTCAGTAAGAAGGCGATGCTTTTCATTCAAAAAAATTTCGATCACTGCTCGAAGTTCAAAAAAGCGCTGAAGGACTTTCCCACAAATAAGCCAGCGTACGGCAGTATGATAAGGTAAGTCAGTTTCTCCATGATGAAATTAACAGTTGATATGACTGGTTTCAGAACGTCAGACATATCCAAACATTTTCCGCACAAAGACTGTTGATGAATGATACAATGTAAGACTAATGGTTTTGAACCACCGTCATTTTCTACAGCCTTTGACACAAGAGCGACCACTCCTTTATCTTTCCCACTCATGTGTTTGCCTCCATCAGTTGTAATACATTTCAAGTTTTTCCATCGAAGGTTCTTTTGATTAATGGCCATTTCAACTCCTTTAAAAATATCTGTACCAGTAGTTGTGCCATGAATACTATACATATCAAGAAGTTCTTCGTGCACTTCATAGCTTTTATCTACTCCTCGAATATAAATCAACACCTGAGCAGTATCTGACACATCCGTTGGCTCATCCAAGGCCAAAGAAAATCACTCAAAATGTCCATTTTTGTCGAACAGTTGAGAGGATATATTTTCAGCGATGTTTTCTACGCTTCGAGCCACAGTGTTTGCTGACATACTAACAGTTTTTAATAAATTTACCTTTTCAGGGCACATTTCTTCGGCTACTGCAATTATGCATTTTTTGATCATTTCTCCATCGGTGAATGGTTTTCCACGTTTTGCAATTTCAAGAGCCACACGAAAGCTGGCACGAGTTGCAGCCTCTTGTTCAGTTTTGAGTTTTGTAAATGAAGATTGCCACTAGCCTTCTTATATATTCCAATTACTGCCATCTAGAAGTGAGTGGAAGATACCAGAACTTTCTCGAACCAACGAGATAATTCTGTACGTGCTATTAGCGCCATCTGTTAGCGATAGAAGGTACTACCTATTTCCGCTTGTGTCCACCAGATGTCGTGTCACGTTACTCCTCATGGCTCGCACTCTACGACTAATCTAGAAATTACAGATAATGACACTAAAATTAATAATATGCAGTGTTGCCGTTTTGCGGACTTTAGTCCGATTTGCAGCCTTTTTTAAACGTTGTGTACTTTTTCGGACTTTTTTTTTTCATCAGTGGACTATTTCACTTCTTACCACCGGCAACAATGATAATATGGTTTTGGCCCTCGGAACTTACTGGGGTAATCAGTATGGCCCTGGGGCTGGAAAGTTTGGAGACCCCTGATATAGACGATCAGACGTCGTCCACAATTTTGTTCCACTATTTTTTGATACAACAAGTTTCTGATTGATCTATCCGTAATAGTGAAAAAAATCTGTCTCGATTAATAAAAAAAAAATGATTCATTAATACAGAAAATTGAGGTTTTTGCATAGAAACTTGGATCTTATTTTACATTATTGTTTCTGCATATTGCTTAAACATTTCAACGACGCAACTCCATCTAGCGGATGATAAAAAAGAAGAATCTGTTTAAGTAAAATGTAAAAAGTTAGGGTATTTTGACTTATGCTCCTGTTTTTGCAAAAGGAATGGGCCCCTAGTGTGCACAGAGCGCACTGCAACAAATGACAGTTTAACTCATACGATTCTGCTTAGTAATATTGATAACAGTGTAATGCATTTAAAAATTAATTGTGTCGTCCGCCTTAGCTTAGAATATTAAGTAAGTTTGCGAACTAAACTTTGGCAAGTTTAGAATGAAGGATATATTTAGGTTAATATAATTCCCTCAAAAAAAAAATCAGTTAAAGTTTATATCTAAATAGCGGGTGGTGCGTCGCCGAGCGGAGCATAGGAAATCCCATATTAATTTTAAGGGGGTCAATTATTGGCTTCCCTGTACATTTTACAGAAAAAATGTAAGATAACTTTTTGAAGAAACCAATCTGACAAGCCCTCTTGCCAAGTTTCAAAAAATTTTAATAAGCAAATCTTGAATTATTCAATTAAATGTAATTGCCAAATTACCAAATTTTCGGTTCAGGTAAATCCAAACAGGCACCAGTAAAATAAATATTGTTCCTGACATGAGGAAAAGTGTCAATAAATCAGTTACAGTCTGCATTAAAAAAAAATAAATTATTCAATCAACGAAAAAGTATCCATAGTTAAGTGGCATTATGCGGGAAACATTTTTTGAGCAGTATCTGAAATGTTTTTAGTTTATTTCCCCACCAAGCCCATTCCGTCCATTTCAACTATTAAACGTTGTCAGTAAGTTCGAGTCCAAAGGTACCGTAATAAATAATTGTAAATGTTCAACTCAGGATATCGAAAATAGAGCCGAAGAAAAAAAGAACAGATATCTTAATACTCCACTGAGTATGGAGGAAAACGAAATGGTTAGTACGAGGGTTCCTACAATATTATACAACGGTATTGCGCACTTTGAAAAAACACAAATATTATTCGTATAAATTCGAAAAACATCAAGAGCTGCAAGAAGGAGATGAATAGCGAAGAATGGCATTATCTTTTGAAATGATGGAAAGAGCAAATAACGATAGAAATTGTTTGAGAAATATTTGTTTTACCGATGAATGTACATTTACCCTCAACAATGAGCCAAATGTTCAGAATTGCCGGTATTGGAGCCAAAAAACCCGGAAACAATATCCCCAAAAAACAAAGGTATTAAATTTTTGCGAATTATCGGACACCACGTATTATATCATTGGGCCCTTTTTATGGACTTTAACCTAACAGCAGAAACCTATTTGGACTTATTTCAAAATCAAATTGGACCCGCCTTGATAGAAGTTATTTGGGAAGATCAAATGATCTGGTACCAAATGGATGGTTGACCCGCCCATAATGCCCGTATGGTTAGAAAGTACCAGGAAAATGCTTTTAACGGTAATATTATTGGTCCACGGTACCAGATATTTTGGCCAGCCAGGTAACCTGATCTTTCACCGAATGACTTCTTTCTGTGAGGTCACTTAGAAAGTGTCATATATAAAAGTGTAAAATTTGAGAATCTAAACCAGCTACAAAACCCTAATTCGTTAGAATGTAATAAAATTACGGTTGGGATATTGTTTAGCTGTTAATGTGGGGGTTGTTTGAACATTTGATTAATTAATGTTTTTATGTAATTCTCTACTACTTTTAAAAAAGTTATTGTATTTTATTTCATTTTATTTTTCCACACCTAGTAAGATATCAAGAGTCCAGTTCTCTCTTTTTTCGGATCTATTTTTGATCTTCTGAGTTAAACATTTACAGTTATTTATTGCGATGGCTTTGGACTCGAATTTACGGACAATACGCTTAATGGTTGAAATGGACCAGATTGGTTTGATGGGAAAATAAATTGAAAATATTTCAGATACTGCTATTGGTTTAATTAAATTTTAGTATGATGAAATTATTTTTTATTGATCGATAGTAATAATTGTTATTAGTTAAACTTAATTGTTACTTTAAATAAAAGGTTTGATAAAAGATAATTTTAACGTGTCTTTTACTTTAAATGTAATGGTTGTGAGATTGATGAAACGAAAAAAAAAACATTCTTGTATTCGGCTGTTCGTCAGATTTGACAAAGCCTTATAACAAATTGTTTGGTGGTGGCTGGTGGCGGGTGTCTGTTTGGTTTTACCTGCACCGAAAATTTGGTAATTTTACAATTACATTTAACTGAATAATTCAAGATTCGCTTATTAAATTTTTTTGAAACTTGGCGAGGGGTTGTCAAATTGGTCCCTTTAAAAAGTTATGTTACATTTTTTATGTAAAATGTATAGGGGAGCCAATAATTAACCTCTTTAAAATTTAAATGGGATTTCCTATGTTCCGCTCGGCGACGCACCAGCCGGTACCTATATTATGTTCTTAATATATTTCTTAAAATTTCTATTTTTTGTTAGAAAAAATGTTGCATTTGTCGAAATTAAAAAAAAAAACAAAGAAAATTGTGTATTCTTTTTCAGGTAGCCTATAAATTTATCTGACTTTTTTTCTAAAATGTTATTAAGCGATTTATTTAAATATCATATCATGTTGTAAAGGCAACTTAAGTTTAGCCTAAACAATATCAGTCTTTCTTAATTACTTAAATTTATTGTTTAGAATTGCACAAACAGATTTAGCACGACTCTGAAAGATATCATTTTAGTTACCTTATGCCCCTTTACAAAACTATTAACATATAAAATGAAGCCGAAACTGTTCCACACGAGCACCTGTAGAGGTACCCCGGGTTGTTTGTTGTGTTAATTGCCTTTGTGTATTTATAGCCGGAGCAGTTCATATTTTTTAATTTTTGAATATTATTTATTATTCTTTCGTGAAATTGATATATTCTGACATTATTATTTATGCGCTACATGCAACAAAAATTAAAGCAGGTATGTTAGCTTGTTTTGTTTTAATTTGAGACTAACTGTCCAAATTATTATTATTTTTTTAATATTAAGTTATTTCGAAAAAAATAGACGACGAAAACAATATATTAATAACAGGCATTTTTGCAAATGAAAACCTAAAATAATAAGAAAAATTGTACAATGAAAATAATAATGGCCACGTCTTCCAGGATGAAATAAATGCGGTCTAATAATGTGCATATACCCTGTGACCCAGCGGACATGAAACAGCAGATTACTTTTCTTTCGTTCAATGTATTATTCTAAAATTGGAAGAACCTAATATTTTTTTTTATTTACAACCATGCATGTAATAATGATATTTCACCTATCTTTGAAAGGTGGAAAGTTGACGTTTTTTGACTTCTACTTTCCACCCGGGTGGAAAGTGCTCACTTTCCACCCGGTTGGAAAGTAAATTTTTTTTTGGTAATTTCAATGAATTTTGATATTTCAAAATGGTATACTGACACACGAACATACGCATTCTAATAATAATAATAATATTCCCGAATTTCTGGTGGAGTAGCAGCAAACTGAAATTCCTCATCTGATAACTTTTTTTTTTTTGGATTTGCGAAATTAAAGAAATTACTATTCAAATTTAAAGCGTCTATCTTATACTGTATGTATTGACACTTTGACAACCCGTTACCATGACAACGATACAATGTTTATTGGTAGTAAATAATTCTTTGCTAATTAAATAACTCTTTTAACTGTGGGTGCAACTTTTTTAATGACATTGTCAGTATAAAAAGGAGTTTCAATCGTGCAATCATATTTTCTGTTGAGTGTTTTCGGAGCCTTTTAGTTCAAAAGCTAGTAAACAATTTTGAGTAGGTTCTTGAAAACACTTTGAAAATTTGTGTAATTATCCTTGAAAAACTCTTGAAAATTAAATTCAAGGTTTGGCCGAAGGGTAACGGTCCAACCCTCGAAATTATCCTAAATCTGGTGTAATTTGCAGTATTTTAAAAAATCAATTATGAACAGCATATTTTTATCCTTATCATTAATTAGCAAATGTATTATTATTTATTATCCAGTCAAGTAACCCGAAAAATAGGCATAAATTCCCAAGAACATAAAAATTTACATGAACGTTAGGGATACCATTATAATGAAATTTTAAAAAGCGAAAAAGAGGTTTTTTACATTTTTTAGCGAAACCGTTTATTTTATGATAAAAATAGCTGTGACAAAAATTGTATATCATGCAATTGTCTACAAAAATTGTCTTTACACTGTTTGCTCTGAAATTCACCATTTCTGAGAAAAAGAAATTTTAAAATTTAATAGTTTTATTTTCTATACTATGCATGACTACGTAGCCTATATACATCATATTAGTCTGCGTGACTAATACCTTAATATTAAATGATAATTTTGGGAACTCAAACTAAAAATAAACTCAGTTCTTAATTAAATGTGACCATGTAGCCTTGAGCAACATCTGTCTACTGCTCAATTCTTGTCAAAAATTCATAATAAGTCTCGGTTCATCACAATGCTAAAAAAATTACCACTGAACATATTTTAGTTAAGCAAGCTAACAATAACGTTGATGTACTCATCATACTAACTGCAATAAATCAATTCAGTTCAAATGTTGGTGAAGATGTTGATCTGTTGGTATTACCTACCGCTGAAATTTCCATTAAAAAAATAATTTATTTTTTAAAATCAGGCAAGGCTCAATAATCATGGCAAATATGCATTTTTATTGGCTTATTCTAAATATTAAAATCAAATTTTATTTTTAGCTATAAAATCACAGCCAATCATAGCATATACTATGACTGGCTGTGATATGACCTCTGCAATGTTTCAAAGGGGTTAGCAAACAGCTCTTAAATTATTTTAAAAACAAGACTTAGTTACATCTAGTAAAGTTTTTGAAGATATTAACTCTACTTTAGAAAACTATAATTACCCATGGAATTTGGATTCTTAGTTACTTGCATAGATAAGTTACGTTACTTATCTTTTGCAAAACTTATATAAAATAAAAAAAAGTGTGCAATTAGCTTGTCTCCCTCCAACCTCGGCTTCTGCTTAACAACATTTTTATCAGGTATATTTTCAGGTTCAACTGTGGCTTGGTAGTTAACTGAACCCTGAAGAATGGAGTCGGAAGCTAATTGAAACCAATTCATACACTACCTCCACCTGCACCAGAGAAGCTCCTTAATACTATTTTTTGCAACTGCAAAAACGGGTGTAATTCGAAATACAGCTGCATAAAAGTTGGTTTATTTTATTCACCAGCATGCACCAGTCGTGTTTAAATGTAGAATCTCCAACAGAAGAAGATCCTTACATCAACGATGAAACAACTGATGTATCATCGTTTGAACAATTTACATTAACTCAGAAATAATTAAAAAAAATTAAAAAGAAGATAGAGAATGACAAGAAGAAAAGTATTAAGAAGATGAAGAAAAGAAGATATTGAATGAAAAGACCTTTTATTTTATTAGGATTTAATAAAAGAGGCCGTGGAGTAGACTACTGGGAAAACCACATCAAGTACACTACCGTACAGGTGGCATGGAAACGTGTGCATAGTATAGAGAATAAAGCTTTAGTAAATTTTTAAATCACTTTTTCTCAAAAATTGTAAATTTAAGGGGAACAGTGTATAAAAAATTTTTGTAGAAAATTGCATATTTTACAACTTTTGTCTAAACAGTTTTTATCATAAAACTAAACTTTAAAAATGTTAAAATATCCAAAAAACTCTTTTTTTGTAAACTCTGACCTTGGATAAAATTTTTTGCAGACGTGGGATCGTTGGGGAATTTTTACAATTTCATTATAATGATTTCCCAAACCTGACGGGATAATTATTGCATTGTAACCGATTATTTCCTTCCTATTAATTTTGACCATTCGCTATCAAGAATTGGTATGTCAAATGTAAATTTTAAGTGGAAAAATTACTTGACAACTGTCAATTTAGCTGTCAGCAGTTTTTCCAGAAAAAAAAACGAAAAAATTTTATGCAAGTTTGACAAGTTGCCTTGTAAAAACAAACTTGATGGTTTCTATGCTGTTGCTATTTGCTATGTACCGTTACCAACAACAAAGTTCACAAACGACGCTTACGAATTTATTAATTTTTTAACTGAAACCCAAAATGAATCGGTTTGAAAATGTTTCCAAAAGTAAATTTAATGCAGCTGTTGAAAATAGTGTTCCACTAAATACTCAGAAAACTCACACATCGATCTGGAAGCAATTTATGGAATTTTGCCAAGCAAAAAATTACCACTTACTCCAGACAACAACTACAGGCGAGCTAAATTTAATCCTTGACTGGGCATGGAACATGCGTAAAGCTAATGGGAAAGACTACAAAGAACTGTGTGTAAAACTAATGTGGAATATCGTTGCCAAAAAACTGTAGGAAAAATATTTTCAAGAATTTAATATCGTGTTCGACCCATTCCACGATATTACCTTTAAGCCAGCTAGATACGCTCGAAATGCGAAAAGGAGAAGTCTCCAGAAACATGAAGAAAAAAGGAAAACAAATTCAGCTTCTTTAAATATGGACGACTACTACAAGATGGTGTCCTTATAAATTTAACTTTATTGCAGCAGTTGAGCTTGCTTGGACGGGCGGAGAAGCGGCTTGTTGCTTAACAGAACATCTTAAAGAAGAAATTCATAATTATGAAATCAAAACAGGTGCGATATTGCTTTTTAATTTTGCAACAAAATCTGTAAATATTTATTGTAACCTGGCAGAAAAAACGCTTATATCAAAACAAAATATGTGCGGATACTTTTTATCTTGGCGTTAAATCTGTTTTTGCAATTTTTTAATGTCTTTTTTGCAATACCTTGTATAAATCACGTTTTGCCATTTTTTTAGCATCCAAAATTTGCTAGCTGTACTATTTTTGTAAAAAAAAATCAAGAAATCAAAAACGATATATAACCACTAAAATTCCTTTTGCTTTTCCAAAAAAATTAAAAGTTACATACATCTTCTTTAAAATCACACTACAAAATATATTTTAACATTTAAGTCAAATTATGTATCCCTTGTTTCAGGAAGGATCGAGTATAACACAGTCTTCAGCAAAACTGCACAAGGTGGTGCGAAAATTCTGCGCGATAGCAAGTAGCTTGTTCCTAATTTAAAAAACCCTGAGTTTTGTCCGGTACGTTTGTACAAATCCCTGTTAAACAAACGAACGTCTAAAATAACAACAAATATATTGTTTTTGACACCAAATTCAGCATGGCAATCCAATCGTAGCACTAGATGGTTTAAAAACATTCCTGTTAGAAAAAATGAACTGTCAAAATGGACAAAAGATGCAGCCCAAAAAATAGGTATGAAAACGACAGAAGTTAAAATATCTAACCATTCTATGCGATCAACTGCTGTTACTAATCTGGCAAAGGCCGGTGTAGGCGAGCAGCAACTCATCAAAATCACAGGGCATTCTAAAGCTGCGTCTATCCAACCGTATCTACAAATGGACAGTCAACATCATTCAAATATCATCACTGCCTTAAGAACCGTCCAAAATAATGTACCATCTACAAGCTTCGAAGCTCCCTTGAAAAGACAGAAAATAGACACTTGTTCGAGCCAACACCATAATTAAAAACAATTTAACCGATTTGGCTAACAATACTTCTGTAACCTACAATAATTGTAATTTATATATTAATTGTAATTTAAAATGAGTTTGAAGTAATTACCTTTCCTAGCTTGAAAGTTATATTGTTCTTATTAATTATTGTGCTTATTGTTTTAATGAAAAAAAATATTGTATTGAAATAAAATGTTTATTTAACTCAGGAAATAATCTTACCAAATATCCCTCATCTATCTTATTTTTCCTGTGGAAAAATTGAAACACTTCGTTTTGTAATTTGTTTTAACAAATAGCATTCGCGAAAGTGGAAAAATCCTCGTCTTCGACTCGGATTTTTAAAACCACTCTCGCTTATGCTATTTGTTAAAACAAATTACTTATAAACTCGTTTTTCCGAATTTTTTCGGAAAAAATAAATGCACTAGGGATATTACCCCCGAATTAAAAATATCTGTCATAGATGCACTGAAAGTATTAAATCAATAATGATAATCGACTCTTTTTAAAAATTCTTTCTATTCTAATTTTTAAAATATGCCGAGTTGTTTTAAAACCTCTTCTTGAAATATAAAAAATCAAGTTACCGTTTAGAGACATCAACCAGGCCAAAACAATATAAAGCACACTGTAAAATATTATCTGTTCCTCCGAAATTACAGCTCAATGTGTTTTAATTTAGTTTAAGCTGTAAATCATGACCTACTAAAATTTATATGAATAAATTATATCTTGACGCCATTTTTAAAGCAAATGACACATTTGTGATACATGGTTAAAAAAATCCAGAACCAAAATGTTGCATTTTGGAAAATAGCGCAAAGCTTTGTCTTCTTCAAAATTTCTGAATTCTGTGTTGGCACTTTTAAAAGCATATTTCATTATCAAACCGTAGTGTAAAGTCGGTACTTAAAAATATACGTTTTAATATCGTTAGAAAATTATTATCCGCTCTTCTCATCTAGACGTTACATTGTATTTTTCATGAGTAAAAAACAGTTAATTATTATAATTTAATAAGAAATAATTAAAAAATAAAAAATAAACGTGAGTCTGACGGCGCACCTCTAATTAATAAAGTAAAATAATGATACAGTCACATATAAAAAGTATCCATAGCAAACTAAAGATACCGTTTACAAGCTTCACTAAAGTCTTTGTGGGGTTTGAAAGAAGCATGTTTAAAAAACAATAATAAATTAGTAAAATTTATACCTACTAAGTTTGTAAAAATTATTTATAAAACAATATTTTAAGGTTTTAAATAATGACCATCTATGACAACACATATATTGCTCTTTTGTTAAGAAAGATAAAGGTAGATAAATTTTTTTCGTAAGCTAAAATTTATAGGTAAAATGTATCTTTGTTTCATGTCTATTAATTAGGCTAATTATATAATAGTAAGCAAAAAAAAATACATTAAAACTTTGCGTTGACAGTGTGTTTTCCTCTTTTTAAATACACCCCAAGGTGATTAAGAAGATATTCTGAACCTATGAACCCAAGGTCAATGGTCAGATAACACGTGTTGTAAGTTTAAAAGATAAAGTCATTATTCGTTGTAACTGTCAAACTTCAGCTTCTATTTGAGCCTCTGAATATGCTGACCAATGTTGTTTGCTACCTTTAAATGAAACTACTTGTTTTATTTTCTCTTAGGTGTCACACGAAAAGGTGGTCACATTATTATTAGAAATATAATGAATAATTCAAAAAGGATTTTTAAACGCGATATTTTTCCTGTTATTTTTTTTTTGTTTTCTACATAAAAAGATCGTTATAATATAAAATATGTTTTTCGGAAGAATTTCTTTTAGCAAAGTTATTACACTTTATTTTTGTTTTAGATAGTAAAAGTCAAAGACATGTGCAAACATTTTTGAAAAGTTCAATTTTCTGCTGTCCAAAATAAAAATGGGTGTTTTAAAAGCTGTGGAGTATGCTAATTTCAAGTATAAAGTCCGTTTTGCTCCATTACGCAACACTTTTAAGGGGCATACATCAAACATGTTATATTTAAAGACGCAAATTGTAAAATCCCAAAATTTTATATTTTATTTTAGATGTAAAAGAAATAGGTAAAAGTGAATTTTACCAAAAAAAAAAACAAGTTTTTTAAAACATTGTAAAGTTACAAAATGTATAAAAATGCATAAACTTACTGCTTTAAAACAATTTTCTTGGGATCTTTCGGCTATAAGTAGCTTTCGAAATATCTCTAAGCAGTTGCCAGCAGTAGTCGGCAAGCATATTTACTGTACTGTTTTTTTTGTTATCGTTTCTCCATTTCTAATATGTCATAATGAATTCTTTCACTGTGTTCATCACTGACCTCTCCTAAGTTTTCAGGAAAAAAGTCTAAATGGGCATGAAAAATAAAATTAATTTAAAGATACATGTTACATCTCATCGATTTGTATGCATCTAACAACTCCCTATAGTTGTCAACCTGGTAACTTCCTTAGAAATTTTCACACATCGTACTCCATGCTCTTTTCTCCACCGGTGCCAAAATGCCTTACTTGAGTTTTGTCTTACTTAATTTTGGAAATTTATGTTTCCGATTATGCTGTAGTAAAATCGTTATGCGGAACTGACCAAATAGCATATACAAAGGCATGTTTATTTTTTGATGACAAACCTGCTTCGTTGGTAAAGCAGAAGTAGCAGTCTGTTGCGTGGTTATTTAGTTCTCTCTATATTATTGGTTAAAGTGGCATGGATTTGTGGGTTCCTTTAGGCCATTCGGTTAAACATCATTGACATTTAATGCAACACATACGAGAGCTTCACCTCTTTTCTTGGCTGCCTAATTTGCAGCCAAAATATAATTTGTACGCCTTCATAAAAAGTGCACTTATGTTCGACCTTTTGGATTTTGTTGCACACTGCCCACACACATAACATAATTAGTTTGCAGACTTCTTACACCGCCGACCAGATATCACACAATTTTAAATGCAAAACTACAAATAAGCACTTGTGTACACTTTATTTTCTTTAACGATTGACATTAAACTAAATAGCCGCCTGCTCTGGCCTATCTCCTTAATCCAAGGAAGATAGACGGATTACCTAGTACTTGCACCCCCTGAAAAAAGGGCCGGGTTTGTTGTGCTTAATTAACATAATGAAAAGATTATCTACCTTATTATATATGTACACAATTTTAAGAACAAATTAAAGCATTAAAATGCGAAAAAAAATTATAGGTGTAGTTTATTGCTTTATAAATAGCATACATGTTATGATACTCCTGACAGGTAGATGATAGAGCAAAACCTATATTATTTTCGTGTTTTTCTTTCAAAAAATAACAAAAATTATTTAAAATTTTGTTGAAAATTTTGCTGTTGGACTATATTTATTCAACGCCTACATCCATCGAAAAATAAAAATATTCCTAAAACCGATTTTAAAGTTTAAAACGCTGCAATTTTACATTTGATCGGTTTTTATTGACACATTTTAATTAAAGACCGATTTTTGCTTTTAAAGTAGTCACAAAAAGATAGGTTTTAATGTATTTTTTTGCATATATAATTTTAATATTAGTTATACGCAGTGACTTAAAACTAAAGCCCCTGAGAGGAACGCTACTTGTTTTGGATCCGAGAATTTTTCTATGGATTCGTCCGTCCATCCCGTATTAAGTTTGTTAAAAACTCATTATATCTTCATTCCACTAATGTGTAGCGTCTAATGCCTAATTAAAAAAAGCCAATAATAAATAAACAGAGAATTTTCAACATTTTTACTTGTGTAGTATTGAATCCTTTATTTTTAGCTCTTAGTTTTCATTCTTATTGGTATTTGCTGCGTTCTCGTCAATCAGCAAATTCGAGCAAAGTTAAGAGTTAGTAGCTGGTCGCATGTCGTGTGTAGTTTGATTCCAAATTACTCTTGATCAGATTTTTTATTTTAATATAACAGTTAATGCTATATGTTCATTTTAATATTATAGTTATTGTTGTATGTACATATAGAAAGTGAATTTTATTTCTTGTGTATTAATTCAACCCAACGCAACGTTTTCCCTCGTCATCCTTGTACAAGAATGTCCTCCTCCTTGTAAAAGTAACTAACCTACTAGTGGCCCTGCTCTTTGTCACCAATCAAAGTACGAACCCACCATATTAATTCGCTGACTGATGAGAAGTTATAATGCGACATAGGATGTACATGTATACAGCAAGTTATCAAAATGTGCAAAATGAGCATTGCATATTGTATTTTTTTTTGTATTTGAACATCATTTGATGGATACCATGCAGTAAGGCTTCATACCTGCATTTGTAAGCTGTACGTAAAAGGTAAAAAAACAACTGACTTTTAAAAATAGAAATGCCCCTATTGCAATAAAGTAAATGGGATAATAATAAATGCAGTCAAGGCCGTAGCCAGTGGAGGGGTCAGAGGATCAGAACTCCCCCCACCCCGAAATTTTCACAAAAGAAAAAACTATAAATACAAGAAACTACTACAATAGTGAATAATTTTGGTAATGCTAGCTCTTGAGGGGGAAAACAAAACATCAAGTAAACTATCTTACCGATTTAATTTTAAGTGTCCCATTCAGTAAAAACGCGCGCGGGCAGCGATGTTAGTTTTAGTTCAAAAGTATCGTAGGTTGCATCTTAAGGATCGAGGTTTTAAAGTCTAAGTTGCATTATCTTAAGTATTATATGTAGTTCCCTCAAAAGACCACCCAATTTTGCAGAGTCGATACCCCTGACACAAAAGGCTAACCCCCCCCCCCTCAAAAATTATTCCTGGCTACGGATTTGAATGCAGTATGCCAATATTCGCGTCTGGAGATACCCCGTAATCACGAGCTTTTTGACAGTTTAGATACATGAAACGCTTTATTATGCAGGGACTCGGCTAAAAAATTACATTTTAATGTAATATCGGGATCAGGGGTATCTCTAGACGCGAGTGTATTCCAATGAAAGGATTGTAAAATCAACTGCAGTACTTCCGGCTTAGAGCTTAGAGCTTAGACGTTTTAAATATTAATGTATGTTATAAAGTAAATTCCTTATCTTTTATATTATATAACTTATACTACCCATTTGGCCAATCTGTTGCTTTAAAAAAAATTCTAGTGATTTTTTTTTTCATATTGTATTGTTTTTTTTGTTGACACCTCCAAAACCTAGTGATTTTTTTTTTTCATATTGTATTGTTTTTTTTTGTTGACACCTCCAAAACCTATTTGGGCATAAAGTAGCCTTCAGCTTAAAAAAAGGTATATGTATATTTTTACCAGCATTTTTACAAGCAATGTGTCATATTTTGCAAATAAAACCGTCAATGTTTATGCATATCTGTAGATTAAAATCAGAAAGCGATTAATCATAACGGCACAAAAGAAATATAACATTACGGTCAGAATTAAGTCCTACGGTCGCGCTGCCGCTCGATAAATCAAGGCAACGAAAACATTTACCATTTTAATGGGTTGAATTACCATACGCACCCATTACGCAACGCTTTAAATAAGATGGAAGTAATGGTACTAATGCGATACCATCTTTTTGGCGGCTACTTTTTAGCGCTTCGTGTGAGTTATAATGTTATTATGAAATAATAGGTATAGTATTTGAAAGAAAAAAATAACTACTGTTAAAATTATAGAATGTAAAAGAAATAAATATGAAACTATTAAGTGGTGAAAATAAATTCGCATTCATAGGAGTCTCTTTGCGCTGTGATAAAGAAAAATAAGTTTTTCTTTTGGTAAATTTATCATGCTTGCACTTTTATAAATATTATCATTAGCATTGTTTTACTTTTGTTTATTAATTTTCTGAAAATGTAAAAAAAACTAATAGACAAAAAATTTTTCAAAACTAGATTTTGTTTTCTTGACTTTTTAAAACAATTATACTTTATTGTTATCCTTTGGGTTTTTCGGACATTTTTGAAATAAAAATAAATGTTAAAGTGACGCATCGGTTTATTTAATTAAAGTAATTGTGGAAATTACAATATAATTGGTAAGAGGTTACTTAAATTATTTAAATAATACTTCTAACATTTAGATATTCTAAAAATGGTTTAACTAAATAAATCGAAACGTCAATTAAACATCGATTTTTTATTTCAAAAATGACCGAAAAACTCAAAGAATAAACAATAAAGTACAATTTTTAAAAACAAACTTTTATTTTCAAGTACTAAATAAAAGAACATAATCATAAATTAAATCAAAGCCATCAATTTATTACATTACACAATTTTTCTTTTATGAAAAAAAAAAAAATTTTTAGGATATTGATGGGTTTACCTTAATTTAAAAATTATTTTTTTGGGTACATGTAAATAAAAGTTTGTTTTTAAAAATATTTTTACTTTTAATGTATTTTCTATTTTTTAGTTTTAATGTAGATGGGGGTCCGTTATACTGTAATTAGATTGACGTTATTTTATTTTTATTCTCAACAAACCCTTTTATGGGTATCAAACCCATATCATGGGAGTGCATAAAAAGTAACTAGTCCGCATCTGGAAGATCCATCAACATCATCATTAATCAGCTCTTTACATCTACTCCTGGATACAGGCCTCCCCCATTTCTGCTCATTGTCCTCTATCTGCAAGCGCTCTGCATCTTGTTTGTGGTTATTCTTTTGATATCGTCCGTCCATCGCGTGGGAGGTCTTCCCCTGCTTCTCTTGTCAGCTCTTGGTCTCCACTCGAGCAGCCTTTTTGTCCATCATCCATCTATCATGTGGGCCACATGTCCAACCCAGCTCCACTTGAGCTTAGCCACCTGGTAGGATAACATTCGTGACTCCTGTTCTCACCTGTAAGTTCTTATTTCTAATGTGGTTACGAGGTGACACACCGAGCATAGATCTTTCAATCTTGCGTTGTGTGTGACTGTCAAAGTTAAAGTTTTGGCTCCGTAGGTCATAACCGGTAAAATGCACTGAATAAAAATGTTCGTTTAAGACAAATTGAAAGATTACTTCAAAAAACATCCCCAAGTCTGCCACATGCAACCCAAGAGAGCGTAATTCTTCTTTTTTATTTGCTTGTTTGGTTTTCTCTCGATATTCCTACTTCATGACCAAGACATATGTACTTATCCACCAACGCTACCTCACAGTTACCAATAGTAATATTTCCACTAGGGACCAGATTTGTCATAAATTTCGTTTTTGATATATTCATTTTTAGCCAGATCTGAGCACGTAAGTCCTGAAGATCTTCCAGCATTTTATTTTGACACAAGTTTTCACAAAATTTCGTGAGCATTTTTGTTTGCTAAAAGATAAGAATAAAAATCCAAAAACTTGGTTATTTGAATTTTTAACATATATTTTGAGGTTATGTAAAAAGTGTAAATACAAGTTGTAGATCTTTTTATTAACTACAACTTTGCCAAATACATTTTTTCCATAGAACTTGTAGTTTTGCCGGAAATCGAGATAAACCTTTTTTTACCCTTAAAAACTCACCCTGTCCACTTCCCGACCTCAGATCACCTGTAAATTATTATTTTCTTTTTGTTACATTCTCTTCCTTTTTCAATAGCTTTTATCCTACTATAATTTTCGATCCTAATCTATTCAAGCACCCCGAAAGTGTATTTCAGAATGGAACAGTTAGGGCATATAGTATCACCTTGTCGTACTCCTCTACCGATTTTTATGGGGGAATCTAAGACAGCACCCAACTCAACGGTGTCAAAGGACTTGTGCAAGTCCACAAAGGCAATGACACTGGGCGATTCACCATAATGGATTTAAAGTGACATCATTATAGTTTTTATATTTTTCTTAACACACCTTTTCATTGATACCCATACCACCAGTGCATAAAAAATAACTAGTCCGCTATCTTCGGCGTTCCGCCATATTGGATGTAAACGTCACGTTGCCAACAATGTATTCATATCCAAACTAAAAAACATCTTAGGCATATTGAATTTAGCGTAATGTCATTTAATTTTTTTGTGTTCTTCTCAGCAAACTCTTTCATTTGATACCCATACCATAAGAGTGCACATGTAATAAAATAATTAGACCGCCATCTTTGGCGTTATATATATATATATACAATATACATACAACAAACATTGCAAGTGAAATAAAAGCTTGAAAAATACCTTTTTCTAATAAAATTATTTAAAAATAAAAAACATTTTTTTATGCAATGTTTATCATGGCATCATACTCGCAGATATAGTTTACAAGAGCACTTATTGGGTAAAAATGTTAAACGTTAATATTCGCTTAGAAAAAAAGTTTTATTAAAAAAAAAAATCCAATTTATAGAAAATGGAACACTACTTAATGATAAAAGAAAAAATTTGTATATTTTAAGACATTTTGATTAAAAAAAAAATAAATTTGCTTTAATCAATCTTATCATCTGAAAGATATTTTATCTGTTTTAGTACCGATTTTTAGTTTAATTAAACGATTTGATCAGGATAGCAGGAATAAAGTACAACATAGACAAATCCCTTTTGTATAGTGAGGCTGTCTTTTTCATATAATATCATAAATGTTAAAATAAATATCAGGAGATCCGAATTTATAGCAATGGTTTTTTAGTAAAGCCATCAACCACACAATAATGAACGACAAGCAACAGATACATCTAAAGTATTACCAGAAACATAGTGGTTTATCATTTTATTAAAAGCTCACACCAGGCTGCTTATTCATTGGCTACATGTTGAATCAGCTTTAGGTAAGATAAATTGCAAACAATGTATTATAACTAATTAAAATAGCATTAAGATAACGTAAATAAAAACTTTAAAATAAAAAGTTAAAAAAAAAGAAATGGTCAAATGGCTGTCGGCGAATCCTGAACTCTGTTGTTTGAGATTTAAATTTTATATTAAACTGTAGATCTGCACTAAATGCAATTACCCAGATGGCAACAAAATAAATTCAAGAAGTAGCAGTTACTCATATAACAAACGTGGTGGCAATAACAAATCAAAATAAGGTGTAATTGTATATTTGAGTTCTTAAACATACTAAACGGAAAAAATAGGTTAAATAATAATAAAATTCTATACACATTGTATCTGGTACTTACGTTTTATTATTAGTCTATGTAGGACGCCCAAACGGGCAAAAATGTATTTGTTTTATTATTTCTACAACCAATATCACTTTGCGATTTTAAAAAACACTTGATTAATTAAATGTTACCAAGCTAAATACCCGCAAGCACGACAAATTATTTGACACATCTGGATAAAAATAACAATGCTTGAATGGCAAATTTAGCAAATAATATATTTGGTTAATAATAAATAACTACATGACTTCTTCGCCAAACTGACAAGACCCAGAAAGGTCGAAAGCTATGCAGCTGTGCAATGGGTACACGCAAAACACAAGGTTGTAGTGAAACCTTGGTTATAAAAGACACCCAGTTTCCTAAAGCAAAGAACAGAGTTCGTTTAAATTTACTTAGATGGGACTGTGTATATCGAGCATTTGCAGGACATTCATCAAAGACCACTGATCAAATTAACGAATTTGTTGTAAAGTCCGATCTTTGTTGTCGATGAAAATTTATACGAAAAAAAAAGATACATTTTTCATCATAATTGCTGCCGTGCTTTTTCTGAATTGTCAGCGAAAAAATTAAAAACGTTTCTGGGTAAAATCCCCAATCTAGAAAGAAATGAACATGACAAACTAGCCGACTTACATAAAGGCGATGGTGAATTGCGAAAAAATGCATTGTAATTTTTAGAATGTACATTTACTTTGATGATTTAATGCAGCCCGCATAACATAACAATAATAGAGATATCATTTTCGGAAAATTCTATTTATGTGGTTGAACCTTTGGCAATACCACTAGGCTTATTGGTAATTGGAGACTTTTATCAGCTTGATATTTCAGTACAAAATATCAAACTTGTAATACTTCAACTGAAGGCCTCAACCATTGGCGTTTTGGTAAAGCGGCTAACCATATAAACCATATTTTTTGCGAAAAAACTGTATTTTATTATTTTAACAAATAGTGAGATAAAATAAATAGTAAACAAAAAATCTATAAAGTTATGTGTGATAGATAGAATACATAAACTTTATCAATGAACAAATATAAGGCTTTATGGGTGGGGGGGCTGCAGCCAGGTAGTCTGTGTCCTTAACGATTTTATTGAGGTTTCTTTTTTTGTTATAAAATTTATTTTTAATTTTTCCCTTTTTTGTAATGCTGTACACACCCCACAATATTGCCCGAATATTTCCGGAAATACAAAGTGATATAACAAACGGAACCACGTATAGTCCCGGAGCCAGATAAAATTTGGTCAATTATTTCCTCTCAAGCGATAATTAAAGGAATGCATCAGAAAGTTGTAGCATAAAGCTTCGTGAACGTCAGCAGCGGTTCCGTTAGGGCAATAAGCTGAGGTAGCCTTTTTGTTAATGATAAAAAGCACTAAATTTTAAAATGACAACGTTAATTTACAACTAACTGGTATTTTTATTGTTGTTTATAAATATGAGGCGATATTAAAAATTATGTCCTAAGCTAATAATAGCTTATATGCAACTATGGATAAATACATATGTCAGAAGGCTGTATCTCGGTGCAAAAACCATTTTTGAAATAACGAGAATAATTAAAGATACGTCATTTTCTTCCAGATGAAAATTTGTAAGCTGATTGCCAATATACTGCTGGTATTAATAAAAAAAAAAATCAGCCAGCAGTAAGTCGAGGAAAACCCTGTCAGCTGATGCGTTTAAATAGGCGATAGATGTTCCCGCCTAACTCCTGCGTTATTATAACTCTTAAAGTATCAGCTGACGGTTTTTGCACCGAGATACAGCCAGCTGCCATATATATTTATCCATAGTTGCATTTAGCTATCATCAGGTAAATTTTTGGTTGAAAGGAAATCATTGAATGTATTTTTTTTATGTTTGAGCCACCACCTGACGTATAAAGCATTATGTTATAGTCAGTATTTTTTTTCTTCGATATATGGGTTTAGCTACAATTTAACAAGTTTTTAGTTGGAAGGAAATGACTAAATATACCGGGTGGTGCATCGTCGGGCGGGATATAGGAAATACCATGTCATTTCTAATAGGGGTCAATTATTGACTTCCCTAATTATTTTGGAAATAAAATTATATTAAAGTTTATTAAAGAGCATGCAAATCTACGTCCATGGTAAAAGCTTTAGATTTGTTGGTTACACCGTTTTCGAGGTAGAAGCTAATATATTTTTAAAAACTGTTACTTTAACTATCGTATCATATTTATGAACAACAATAAAAATGCCAGTTAGTTGAGAAGTAACGTTGTCAGTTAGAAATTTAGTGCTTTATCATTATCAAAAAGGCTTCCGCCGCGCCGCTTATTGCCCCAACGGAATCGCAGCTGACGTTCACGAAGCTTTATAATACAACTCTTTGATGCATTCCACTAACTATCGCTTGAGAGAATCTTAGTTATGTAACTCTGTCACTGGCTCCTGGACTAGTAGGTATAGTTCACTTTTTTTTATTTGTTCCTAAATTGTTAAAAATCATTGTGTTTTTAAATTTTTTCCGTTTCTGTTAATTCACGTGGATCCAAAATTGTAGTATTACTAACTGGAAATAGTGACATCTGCATCTTATTAGTTTAAAATGAAAAAAATCTTTCAAATTTTATGATAATTCTTTTTGTTACCCTTGTTCCTACATCTGGCTCGTAAAATTTTCAGCTTACATACTACACAATAGTCAACTACCAGCAATTTACATACACATATTTCTTTTCCCTGGAAACACGGCATCTAATATAAAAGGGACACATCTTATGTTCGTAAACCTGCAAAACGGTACACGTATATTCGTAGAGGGACCGAAGAAACACCGTCCGGGTTCCCAAATGTCGTTTTTCGAAAGACGATGGCAGTATTTTGGAGACCCTGTTTTGCATCTGAATGGGTCTATTTGAATATATTGACGCTAAACATTTTCCAGTTTCGATGCTTTTTACGATAAAAAGTTGCGGAGTTTGTAAATAAGGTACACTTTTCTAATTTAAAATAGCAATGAAAACAGAAAGTGACAATAAAGACATAAACATATTTTTAAATATTAAAAAAAATATCTTTCACAAAAGATCATAACTGGGCAGACAAGATACTAAGCACATTGATGGTATAGTCAAATAAGAGACATTTGATGCGAAAGTCTGCTGGTTTTTGTTTGGAATTTCTATAAGCATGTTATGGATGACATGAATTAACTGCATTGATAGATCTGCACCAATTGCAATTATTTTCTCTATAAATGATCTGCACAATTGATTCATTAAATGAAGGGTACAGGGGAAAGAACGAGCTAAGTTAACGAAATTGGGATACTGACGTCATCCGATAGAAAATATTGCTAAATTTTGTTGTTAAAAAAAATCCTGGACAAAAACGCAATAAGTCAGGAGATATTAAATAAAAAAAAAATCCCATACCGGGGAATAACGTGATAAGTCAATGAGATACTAAGCAATAATTTACCAATTTGAAGAGTTTGTAAAAGTTCTGTGAAAAAAAAATCTTACTGATGCATAATTAACTGGAAAGATGTGAAAATTCTTTCCTATAAAAAACTTTTATAGTAAACAAAGGGAATCTGGCTTATTTGTTCACTCTAATCAAACTATTAGGTTTTAATTTAAGGTGATGAGATTTATGTAAGAATACCAAACATTATTTTTTAGTCCAGTTTTATTTCACTATATTAGTTGTATAGACATAGCGCTGGATGTTGAGTGAGATAAACATACTTCACAAAGAAAAATTGTTATAAATTCAGGGAAAATGACCAGTTATCAATAAATTGTTGATTTTCCTATCAATTATTTTTTAAAATGCTTGAAGTTTGTGACCTACAGATCTCAGGTAGTTGGAAAATAAATTGGTAGAATTTTTTTTTATCAATACAAATATTTTAGTTTTTGTAGCGTTTTGAAATTAAAAATTGCTTCTTCTCAAAATTATAAAATTTGACTGTTTCCCCCTGTATCCTTCAAATATATAATTATCAAGAATTATTAGGTATTTTAGTATAATAGGAATAACGCATACAATACGTGTGTTGTTAGCTTTTTATAAGTCCACCCTCATGTCTTGGTAAGTACACATTTAAAAATTTAGAGTTTAAGCTAGTTAAATAGTTTTTTACAGTCGTCATGTTTTAGCAGAAACAGAGGTAATATATACTTCTTTTGGTAATTTATCGGACCCATTGCCGCCAAGTCACTTCTTGTCGAAACCTCTAAGTTTTTGAGTTATAACGCCCGACTCTCATCGAACCTTAAAAAAGAAAAAAAATCCTAAAATTCTGCCTTTTGAAAACCTGGTTACTCCCAAAATGAAAGAATTTATGGCAAAATATTTGTATTTTATTTATTTTCACGGTTCTTTAGTAATTACTGTTAATAAAAAGCTTCTTCTTAAAAAATGTAATTTTGCTTTAAGAAGTCAACAAAATTATTAAAAATTTTAAAACAGTTTGTCCCATTAACAACACACAAAGAACGCGCGAAACAATTGACAGTTCCTAATTACCAAATTTATTATTATTTTTTTAATTAAATTAAATAAAATAAAAAATAATATTTTTATTTAGGAAAATTAAACATGCAAATAAAAAAAAAACATATAATCCAATCTTTATTTTTGTAAAAAATGTATCTCTAAAGATAATACAACTCAATATTTGATCTACGCGAACGCCGGAAGAGGTTAGGTGCTATTGGGGTTTTTGAAATCGCTGATTACGATGAGAGGGTCAGTTAACCTCCATTACGTCAGGTTTAAGGTTATTTGAAGGTGAAGTGGAGAAAAAAACCCTCAGAAAAATCTGGAAGAATGTTATTTACCATTTTATAAATTTAAAAATTTCGTACGTATGTTTTCAAGGTCGGCGAATCAAAATCTGAGGTCAGTTAATCTCCATAAGGTTCAAAGTTAAAGGTCAAGTGGAGAAAAAAACAGAGGAAAAATCTGGAAAAAATCATGCATATGGATATATCCAAAGTGTAAATAGACGCCGAGTTTGGATTTAGCAACCTCGAAACCATATGCATAACTTTTTCCAAAATTTTATATGCAGAGTTACAACATTTAGAAAAGGCGTTGATAAATAACGGCTACACAAGGAATGAAGTAAGACACGCATAAAAACCAAAAAACAAGAAACACAGAAAGGAACATTCTCCAGAAAATACTACGGTCTTGCCCTATATTAAAATTGTAAGAGACAGAATAGGCAGGATATTCGATAAGCACAAAATAAGAACTGTTTTTAAGCCTACAACCACATTACAACAGTTTAATATCAGCTAAGGGTAAAAGAAACCCACTCTCGACACCAGGAGACTACAGAGTTCCATGCAGCTGTTGGTCGGTTTACATAGGTTTAACAAAGCGCAGTATCAACACTAGGCTTAAAGAACACCGAAGGAGTTGTCGATATGGACATCCGTTTGTTGGATAAATCCGCTGTGGCTGAACACGCACTTTTACAGGGCACTCATAGGATCCTAGATAGAACAGCCAGTTATTATCCAAGAACATACAGAGAGGCAATAAAAATACAAAAACATAAGAACAACTTTAATAGGAAAGAAGAAGGCCTTATCTTAACCAAACTTGAATACCAGCACTAAAAGATACAAAAACGCTAAAGATGAAGGCAGAAAACCCAAGCCGTAACAGTCAACCGTGAGCCGTCAGGAAGAGTACTTCGACCTTCGACACACCTTTGTCCTGCCGCAGTAGTAGACGAAATGTCAGGTAGAAATACCAACAGACCACGGCAAATAAGCCCGGAAAACCCATATAATGTAATATACTATTTTCTTAACCGAACATGACAAGTTAGCGGTTTAAGGGAGAAGCAAATTAATTGCTGTGTGTAAAAATGTATTTTAATAAAAATGAACGCATTTTTTTTCACAAATGTATTTAAATTCACCTTAAAAAGACTTTTTTATGAAAGCGAAATTACTTTACCTTTAATCTTTTAAGCTTCAAGAAATATATATTGATTTCGTACAATCTGTGGGTTTAATATACTTTTATACACAGTGAATAAAACAGGCTCAGCCATATTTACTAGGCTTTAAATTTAAAGTCCTTTTTAGAAGTATAAGCAAATAATTATGGGTTTTATGAGTATACAGCAAAGGGTAAAAACCCAATTTTAAACCAATAAAAATGTAAAATTTCTTGAATTTCGGGAAAACCATAGCAAAGCATAATTTCCAGATATATTTTTTTTTAATAGAAACTAGCTTTATTTAGTGACTTAGGGAATTAAAATTAGAATGATTTAACCAAAATGCAATTGGTTTACTGGAAGTTTAAATTTTATTGGCAACTATACTTTAATCATTTTCGATTGAGAAAAATATAAGAAAATTATTACGAGCCCATTTTCCAATAGGATTTTATATGGTTCTCGATGTATTTTTGCCTCCTAAACACGAATCCGACGTCACAATCTTCCCTTACCTTGAAAAAACGAAAAAACGACTTTATAAAAAAAGGTATAGAGCCCAGAGCCCAGAGGTGATATAAGGTTTTCGATGTATTTTTGCCTCTGGAATTAGAGTGCAGAGTCCTCAGTAAATTTCCAAACACACTTAAAATTAAGCTTTTTTTCTATTTTTTGAGGTTTGAGAGACGATCGTTGATGTAAAAAGCAAAGACTCGATGACAGGGTTGATCCTTGGGGTACCTCATCGTTAATTTGCTAAAAGCCAAAAGGGTAGCTATTTACCATAACAGATATGCCTACAGGTACCTTAAGATCCAATTAGAAAATGTAGGCGGAAGATCATAGAAAGAAGGTTTATTACGGGGCGCAACAGGCCAGATCTGGCTAAATGCCTTAGAGCTATGTCAAGGAGAATATTCTGAGATTCATTAACAAATTGCCCGACAAATGAAAAAATATCTGCTATGGAATATTTGTGACGAAATATGTACTCTGTATGGTAAATATAATTTTTTCCCATGACACCAAAATGTAAAACCTAGATATTTTTTTATTACTTTTCAAACTAAAAAAATAGTGATAAGGTTATATTACAAAAAAAATATATTGTTTTTGTAGGATAAGATAAACATGTACGACAAATAAACACTTATAAGCAGAGCTGGAAATGATTCTTTAAAACGATTCCTTTTTTAAGGAAAAATGAATAAAATCAAGGGAATCAATTCCTATTTATCGCATCACGAATCCGGATCATCTTTAGTTTTTATACTTACAAATGGTAGCTACGATACGAATGAGACTACAAAATCCTGATGAATAATTAAGCATCAAAGATTTTAGCACGTTGCCTGAGCCGCAATATATAATTTTAGCTTCATTTAAAGTGCTATAACTCCTAGCCAAATTAGTTTTTGATAAATATTCAAATTTGAAGATGATATTTCTGAGATCAACATGAATCCATCCTTAAATGGAACTTTTTCTTAAACTGTATTTCAAAACTTGCGATGCTAGATTTCCATAAGCTTTTTATGTGTGATTCTTGAGATAACCTCAAGCGCCCAACCGCTGTGTTCACACATCGTCGTCGTGGTTGGGCCCAGTAGGATCTTTTGGAACATGCGCTAGAGTTGCTGGTTATCGGCAACTCTTGTTGCCATCGTATGGAATGGGATCCGAAGCTAAGATGAACACAAGGCTTTAACTCAAGCTGTTAGCATACCGTGCTGATGAATGAATGACATCCTGTGCCTTAAACAGGTGTCCCCAACGGTGCCTCTGAGATACAGGGCGACCTCTCAGAGTATCTAGCCTTACTGCGGTAATGCGGGGCTCTGCCGTGGTAGACTATTACTTCCTTGGATCCAAACAGAAAGCGGACAACCGCTTTCACAGAAAAAAAAGTGACAAAGGTGCGTTGACCGAAACGGATAAATCCGTTTCGAGAGGTGCCCCTCAAGGTCACAAGCAGACAAAGGTGCGCCGGCTGAAACGGGTGAATCCGTTTCGTAAGGTGCCCCTGAAGTCACCGGCGCCTGTTTCACGGGGAAGAGGTAATCCATCCTAAACAAACAGGTGCTTAGGAAGGGTTCCCTGAATCGAAACAGAAGGCGGACAGAACCGCCTTTATAGGAAAAAGGGTTCTCTGGCTTTAAACAGAAAGCGGATAGAACCGTTTTCATAGGATAAGGCCGGAGATGCGGCCTCAGAAAGAACATCTGGGTCCTGTAACAAGGACCTGGTAGCTACCCACGTCACTAGGCCGGGAGAGGAGGGCATCAGAACACATTGTGTTCGTGTTCCGTAGCGACACGAGGAGATGTTAGAACTCTCTTCCAATCTGATATTGAATTCATTAGAAGTCCGATCCTATTGGGAGAAATATAAAACGGTGTGAGCCACAATAGACCGAGCGGTCGCAGTGGAGGGCGTAAAAACTCCACTCACTTTAAACCTACCTACCTACCTACCTAACCTCAAGCGACTTATAAATGGGACATCTTATTGTAAGTTTACAGGAAGTTTTACCATTACCGTTTAAAAATTTTTGTGCTTACGAAATACAAAAATGTATTTTAAATTCATTTTTGGATGGTAACAGAAAAAGGAAATTTGCAAAAAAATTCCATGCAATTTTTTTTTTTAAGTTTTATTATTCAAAAATTGGTTTAGCTGTGCAACGGGGTAATGCAGCATCGGTACTAGGTATTATCCAGGACAACCTAGGACTTGATGAAGTTTTTAATTGTTTAATATAGATTTAGTTATTTAGTTAATTCTAGAATATTGTTATTTGGTATTTATAACATTAAATATTTTAAATATATTTTAAAGAATTAAAAAATTAAATATTTCATTTAAAAGTCCCTCAAGGTTACCTGAAGGATAACAAAAATTATGAAGATTTATTATTAGAACTTTAACCATAAATGCAAGTAAAATGTATGCCTGTTTTTGGATACCACACTCTATGGTTACAAAAAAAAAAAGTTTCATTTAAGTTTTGGTTCTCCGGACCAAAAAAACAACATATTTTAGGTAAAAATCACATGTAAGGTGTGTTTCCTTATTTTAAGATCTTAATAGACAGATGTTTTAAAATTCTTTATCTTAATTTCTTAAAATCAATGTGATGCTGATAAAGAATCTTAGATAAAAATTTGGAAA
The DNA here is from genome assembly GCA_019359885.1 of Listronotus oregonensis. Lineage (NCBI taxonomy): Eukaryota > Metazoa > Arthropoda > Insecta > Coleoptera > Curculionidae > Listronotus > Listronotus oregonensis. The sequence continues at coordinate 62,661 of JAHBCN010002134.1, forward strand.
TTTAAAATGAAACATATAAAATGGCGGATTTTGGCATTTACAAACCAATTTGCCTTAGTTTCGGTAAATAAGGATTTTAGAGAAGATAGGTCAAAATTTGGAAATTAAGAATCTTAGGTGGAAATTTAGAAATTTAAAATGGCCTATTTAAATGGCGGATTCTGGCATTTGTCTCAAATTAGAAATATAAGGAATCGATTTCTTTTTGAAATTAGATCTTTCCAAAAAGGAATTCATTTCAGACCATTTTAAAATTATATAACGAATCCGGATCACGGATCCTATTTTAAAATGTAATCGATTCCAGCCTTCGGATCCTTAAAGAGGAATCGATTCCTGGATTCGATTCCAAAAGGATTCGAATCCTTCCTAGCTCTGCTTATAAGAAATCCGTAAAGGCAAGTTGGATAGGTCTAAGTACGGAAGCGCATTTTTTTAAGACGATTGCTGTTATTAAAACCAGAGGATTTTCAGGTATTACGAAAAGTGACTTTACTGATATTTTGTCGAAAACTTAAGCAAGTATAAAAAGAGCAAAATTGACTTTAAAATTTGTGGTGAATTGTCTGGTAAAGAGATTATCTTTAGAGATAGAAATAATTTGGCCTTCGAAAGTTAAAGATGAAATACAGTCATAACTTAACTTTTTAGTGTCTAATTTTAAAATAATTTGTTTACATTTTAATTCAAATGTTTACGTACCACTAACCTGAAGTTTTTTATATCGATTGTTTTGTAAACCTAAATAAAGTACTAATATTTTGTTTTTCTGTATACAGGGTGACCTGATAAGGTCGATATCGAAAAAAAAATATTTATTCTAAAATTGACCTCGAGAAAATGCTGGAAATTATTTTCAAGTTTCTAATTCTGCAGCTAGTGGGCGTAAAACTATAAGAACAAAATTATAAACACTGATTATTTAAAAATATGCCATATTAAATTATGTCGTTGATAGTTTTTCACAAACTATGTAAAATAAAGAAACTATTTTCTTTTAACCTGCCAAATTTAGGGAGGGGGAAGGAGCGAATGTACATTTAAAAAAAAATAAATAACTTTGTTTTGGCTTAACCGATTTTGATAGACTAGGTTGTGTTAATTTAAATACAATGGTATTATTATTATCAACCCATTAAAAAGAGCATAAAAAATAAAAGAAACTAGTGAAAACCGCATATCAATATCTTAATAAATTCTCGAGTTTATGCCAAAAAACTGCATTACTCGTATCCTTTCCTATTTTAAGCTGTCAGATAAACAACGCGGCGTTTTTATCGAGAATGTCATGACAACAAAAACCATTTGTTTTTCTGCAAATATTAATTAATATTAATAATGTCCTTATTATTTGTTTATTATCCATTTAATAACAGCATTCGTAATTACACGACTCGTGGATAATAATAGCTGATTATTATATACAGGCTTTGGCTAATTGTATCTTTATTGTGTTGGAATAGGATTCCAGTTCCTCTTAAACTGGTTGTCAAACGTCTAAACACCCAAACAACAACCTGTATAGTCAGGGAGGCCACTGTAAAAAAGCAAGCCAATAAGAGATACGCATGAAACATTTTTTTTATGTTACTATGAACTATTGTCAATTCTAAGCCGCACTACTGCCGCAGCTCAGCGGGTTTTTTTACCTAAAAAATGTTTTTTTTTCAATATAACTCAAAAACTATTGATTTTATAAAAAAATAAATAATCAAAATTAATTGTCTAATAGAACTACGTTATTTTTTATATAAAATTTTTGTAGCTCTTTTAGTTTTTAAGATATAAACGATATAAATGTAAAATAAAAACGCAAGTGTCTCAAAAACTAAAATATATTTCTTAATAAGCTCTATAAAAAAGGTTTTATACACATTTTTATTAAAGTAAGTAATAAAGGGGATATAAGCAAAATAGTGATTTTCGACCATTAAAAATTCCGTTAATAACAATATTTTTGTTACACGTAAGTATACCAACTCCGATACATCTAAAAAAATTGATGCGAAATGTTATATTCATTGAATATTGAGAGAAGGCACTTTTTTTCAATAAAATGGAGATTAAATTTTGATTTAGTTAAAGTTTCAAGTGGACCAGATTAGGTACAATTACTGGACCAAAAAAAAAATAAATTAATAAATAAAATACCCGTGCCACCACGTTATCCCCCATTGCCTCGAGGCATATGTGTATTAGTTTGTTTCATTTAATAAATAGAATATTTTGAATCAATTTTTAGATGGATCGGAGTTGGTATACTTACTATTGTTATTAGCGAAATTTTTAATGGTCAAAATCATTTTTTTGCTTATATCTCTTTTATTACTTATTTTATTAAAAATGTATATATAACCTTTTTTATAGAGCTTATTAAAAAGCATAATTTTTGTTTTATAAATTTTTTTGTAACTGTTTAGTTTTTAAGATATTTGCGTTTTTATGTTAAATTTAAATCGTTAATATCTGAAAAACTAAAAGCGCTACAAAAAATTTTGTATAAAAATGTAGTTTTATTGGACCATTAATTTTGATTATAAACCCCTTTTTTATAAAATCAATAGTTTTTGAATTATACTGAAAAAAACGATTTTTTAAAATTTTTTAAGTAAAAAAAAAAATTTAATTTAAACCCGCTGAGCTGAGGCAGCTTGCAGATTTGAATTAACTATAGTTCATAGTAATATAAAAAAATGTGTCATGCGTATCTCTTATTGGCTTGCTTTTTTGCGGTTGCCCCCCGGACTAATAGGATTATATGTCTTTTTAACAAATATGGGGTTATATTTTTAATAACTATGCTAAACATATTCAATACGATCAAATGTATCTCCCAACAAGTACACCGTGTATACTTACTTAAATAAATAATACTTGCGTGGTCGTAGAAAGCTTGAATAATTTACCGGCGATCAAATTAAATCCCTTTGAAGTTAAATTTAAGCCTAATAGCATATTGTGATTTAAATCTATAGGATCAAAGATTTTATTTTTAAAAGGGTTTTTGAATAAAAGATAGAGTTGCTGATACCTATCCAAATATGTTTAACTGTGTTGGAGTTCTTAAAATACTGTATTTAATGACTTATGGATACATAGGAGTGGTTTATGAAAATGAAAAAAATAATAGATTTTCAAAACCTGCTTGTCTAAGAATGTAATAAATATACAGGCAAAATAATTGTTGTATCTAAAAGTGGTTTGTCTGATAAAGGTAATACCTACCAACCTTTAAGTAGTACTTCTGTTTTTGGCGAAATATTTAAAGTAATTACCCAAAAATAAATCCATATCTATTAGGGTTTTTAATTTTCAGGATCGGAATCCCGCCTTGAAATCTCGGGAATAAAAACTCCAAGAATATTTTTATCAAAAAATTTAAAATAAGCAATAGCAAATAAAAACCACAAAAATAGTTACGTATTATAAGATAGATAAGTAAAAGTTTACGTCTTACCTAAAACTTTTTTTAAAAAGCAAAAACAAAATCCTTTTTAAGTTTTGCTTCGTAAAAATAGGCCTTTTAAAACATCAATTTTTATCTTGGGACAGTCTACCGAGGGCTAAGTCCTAAGTACTAACGTACTGTGAGTGCCATGAGTGTGGTAAGAGGGAGTTATTTACAGGGAACTTAAATTTTTAAAGATTTAAAGGAAAAGGTAAAAAATTTGCGGATATTAGGTTCCATAGTCTGAACACTTTAGGGATGAAGGAACGAACAAAGTAAGAAGTACCGGGCCTCTTAAGTTAAACTGAAAAATGATGCATAAAAGTGGCACAACGTGTTGCTCTGTTGGGAGTCGCCAGGGGAGAAATTATACTGGCCAACTCCTCAGAGCAGAAGCCGTAAAAATAGCTACAAAAGAGCGATAGTCCCTACAGCCTTACCGTGAGCAAGAAAATCCTTCCTGCAAGTGTGAGATTATTGAAAAGACGAACAGCTCCCCTTTGAATGAAGTCAGGAATGCTAGGAGTTGCAGGTAAAATTTTAAGCTTTCGCTTGTTTAAAATATAGAGAAATGGCAAATAGTGTACAAAATTTTTTAAATGGTAATTTTTTTTATTTCCGCTCGCTGACAAAATACACATAAAATCGCTGGATAGACCTATTCCAGATCTAAAGCTTACTCAGGCTGATAAATCTCCAGAAGGTGGTTGTTATATAAGGCATTTTAAGAAAGACGATTACAAAGTGAATGAATATCCGGCTGTAGATAACCAAAACCAACACATTAAACGCTCCATTTTAAAAAGAAAACTTTATATGAACGTATGTCCTAAACGTCCTAAGTTTTAAGATACAGGGTGGTAAAATTTTTAAAAATAAATTATTTATTATTAATATCAGTAATACCACTACAGATATTTTAATAAAATCTGTAGTAGGTACATGTACTATGTATCAAGAGGCATTTTTAGTGTACTACATTTTTTTACCAGTGGCGGTCGTACTTAATTTAACCGGCCTATGTTGGCCGATATTAATGGTACGTCACTGATTTCTCTTAAAATAAAAAATACTTTTAAAATCCCCAATCATTCATAAGGAAAGTTTATCGATTGATTTTTTTTTAATCTGATGCACTGTTTTCGCTTAAAAAAAAAACATTTCTCTGCATGATCATAACAATATCGGTAAACAATATCACCATGCAAAGAAATATCTAGATTCAATTTTTCTAGGTGAAAACCGTGCGTTGGACTAAAACAATTATGAGCAGATTTAATTAGTCCGACCTACGGTTTTTTAACCTATAAAAATTTAATCTAGATATTTTTCTGCATGATGATATTGTTTACCGTTATGATCATTCAGAGAAATTTTTTTTTAGGCGAAAACCGTGCATCGGATTGAAAAAATTACTTTGCTTATAAATGATTGGGTATTTCAAAAATATTTTTAATTTTAAGAAAAATCAGTGACGTACCAACCATCAATATCTGCCAAAATAGGCAGGTCACACGAACGCCACTGGTGGAAATAAAAAAAAATGTAGTACACTATAAAATACCTCTTGATACATAGTACATGTATGCTAAATTTTATTAAAATATCTAAAGTGGTATTACTAATATTAATAATAAATTATTTATTTTTGAAAATTCTACCACCCTGTATCTCAAAACTTTGGACGTTAGGACATACGTTCATATTAAGCTTTGTTCTTAAAATGGAGTTCCCTTAAGTATTAACATTCAATTAATAAACATTCTGTAGAAAGTAACCGCTTGGGATAATTTGACCCCGTTTTACTGCTCTCGGTATCTACCTAACAGACAGCCCTTTTGGATTTATACACCTTAGGGATTCAACTTTAAGTGGCCAAAATGGCTGACAAATTATCGATGACGATTTTTTTCCCAAAAATTTTGCACTTTCACCCCTTATTGCTTCCCCCTGTATCCAATAGGTTGTCAGAATACGCGAGAACATAATTAACAATACTAAATGAACATGTTTTACGGGAGAGACTCCATATTTCTGATGACGATGATTTTTCGGCTCTAGCTCTTCGTCTATAAAGATAATTTGTAAAGGCGGAATTGAATTGCGCGAAACTTCCTCGCGCATCTGATGCGCGCATTCAATATCGGCTTTTATAAACTTGTTCAGACTTCTCAGCTACGATGCACGAGGACAATTTAAGATTTGATTAAAAGATATTAAAACGTATGCGCTGCATCTTACTTGCAAGTTCATGAGTCAATAGGACTGAACGGGCTCAGTTCGTTATACCCCGGGACCTGGACCGAAGAGGTGCCATTTTCCAAAAAGAAGTAAAGCGAGTATTCCAAAGAAAATATACTGAAATAATGAACTGATCTTCTAGGTAATTATGAATTGAATGTAGATGTAGTGTGGATTCGATAACTTTTTTACCTTTTGAATGTAGTTTATTTCCATATATTATCGGTGCGTACAAAAATATTTTTAAACAGTTTTTAAGTGTAAATTTAGAATTGGAGGTAAATTAATTTACAGTAAAATAATTTTCTTTACCTTTAAATCCAGCATAAACGGTTAAACACTGGTACGCATTAAATCAATCCGGAAAGTTATTTATTTACATTATTCGAATAGTTCATTTTAATACATGAACGGGTCCGGGAGGGTTTCCACCCCCGCTGTGACCACCTATCGTTTGTAAATAATCATTTTCTTCTTGTATTAATGTTTAACTTGCCGAGATTCCGTAACAAGATGTTGTATAGTATAATGATTGTAAATTCATTGGTGTAGGAACTAAAATTATCCAGAGTTATCTGTTTATTAAAAGTGAGACCATATTAAAAAGAAATAAAATTGAATTTATTTCAATTATATGTATGATAAATATGTGCATTTAAGAGTGTTTCAAAAAAAAATTTTTTTTCTTTTTTCGCAGAATATTGAAAAATCTCTAGAGTATCCCTAAATAAAAACTCTGGCGCAAAACTCTAAATTCTAATATTTAAAGGTGTTTAATTTTCTATTTCCATTTAAATAACATGAGAAAAATGCTTTTTGTTGTTTGGAATTTTATTACTCAGAAACAAATTACTGCATAGTAACAAACATGACAGTTTTTTGTAGAAAATTTACCGCTCTACAAAAAAGGTTTAAATAAAGATACGTTTTGGAGTTATCAAACCTCAACCACTAAGTTGTTTAAAACTATTGATACTACTTATACCGGGTGGTGCGTCGCCGAGCAGAACATAGAAAATCCCATGTACATTTTACAGAAAAAATGTAAGACAACTTTTTGAAGAGACAACTTTTTAACAAGCCCTCGTGTCAAGTTTCAAAAAATTTTAATAAGCGAATTTTGAATTATTCAATTAAATGTAATTGCAAAATTACCAAATTTCTAGACAGACACTAGTAAAATGAATATTGTCCGTGACATGAGGAAAAGTGTTCATAAATCAGTGAAAGTCGGTATTTGAAAAAACATATGAATTTAATCGACGAAAAAGTATCCATAATTAAATGGCATTATGCGGGAAACAGTCTTAGAGAAGTATCTGAGATGTTTTCAATTTTCCCCACCAAACCCATTCCGTCCATTTCAACTATTAAAAGTATTGTCAGTAAGTTCGAGTCCAAAGGTAGCGTTATAAAAAATTGTAAATGTTGTAACTCAGGATATCGAAAATAGAGCCAAAGAAAGAGAGAACAGAGATCTTAATATTCTACGGAGTGTGGAGAAAACAAAATGGTTAGAACGAAGGTTCTTGGGCAAGAGGTAAATAAACATCATACACGGTATTGCGCACCTTAAAAAAACACAAATATTATTCGAATAAATTCGAAAAACATTAAGAGCTGCAGGAAGGAGATAAAGAGCGGAGAATGGCATTATGTTTTGAAATGATGGAAAGATCAAAAAACGATAGGAATTTTTTAAGAAATATTTGTTTTATCGATGAATGTACAAATGTATATTCACCCTCAAAAATCAACCAAATGTTCAGAATTGTCGGTATTGGAGCCAAGAAAATGAACATAGCTTTGTTCATACTCGGACACAATATACCCAAAAACAAATGTATTCGTGGGAATTATCGGACACCATATCATTGGACCCTTTTTTATGGACTATAACCTGACAGCAGAAACTTATTTGGACTTATTTTAAAATTAAATTGAACCCGACTTGGAAGAAGTTGTTCGTGAAGATCAAATGATCTGGTACCAAATGGATGGTTGTCCCGCCTTTAATGCCCGTATGGTTAGAGAGTACCTGAAAAATGCTTTTAACGGCAATATTATTGGTCCACGGTACCGGATACTTTGGCCAGCCAGATCACCTGATCTATCACCGAATGACTTCTTTCTGTAGGGTCACTTAAAAAGTGTCATTTATAAAGGTGTAAAATTTGAAAATCTAAACCAGCTACAAAACGCTATTTCGTTAGAATGTAATAAAATTTCGCTATATCAACTTAGCAACGTTAGAAATGAATTTTATGATCGGTTGGGATATTGTTTAGCTGTTAATGGGGGGTTGTTTGAACATTTGATTTATTAGTGTTTTTATGTAATTCTCTATTATTTTTAAAAAAGTTATTGCATTTTATTTAATTTTATTTTTCCACGCCTAGTAAAATATTAAGAGTTCAGTTCTCTCTTTTTTCGGATCTATTTTGGATCTTTTGAGTTAAACATTTACAATTATTTATTGCGATGGCTTTTGACTTGAATTTACTGACAATACGTTTAATGGTTGAAATGGACCACATAGGCTTGATGGGAAAATAAATTGAAAATATTTTAGATACTGCTATTGGTTTAATTACACTTTAATATGACAAATTTTTTTTTTAATATTTGATAGTAACAATTGTTATTAGTTAAACTTAATTGTTACATTAAATAAAATAAAAGGTTTGATAAAAAAATAATGTTAACATGTCTTTTACTTTGAATGTAATGATTGTGAGATTGATGAAACGAAAAAAAAACATTTCTTGTAATCAGCTGTATGTCAGATTTGACAAAGCCTTACAACAAATTGTTTGCTGATGGCTGGTGTCTGTTTGGTTTTACCTGAACCGAAAATTTGGCAATTTACATGGGATTTCCTATGTGCCGCTTGGCGACGCACCACCCGGTATATTATATATTATCAACTTTATAACAAATAAAAATTTATCGTTAATATATAAATATTTTGATCTAAATTTTGTTACATATTTATAAATTTTTGTTCTAAAGTTAATAATATAAGAAATATAAGTAGTATAAATCGATTCCATTCCATATATTAGCAAATAATAACATTATTTTAAACAAATCAGTGGTTGAGGCTTGATGACTCCAAAACGGCTGACCTTACGTAAATCTTTATTAACACTTTTTTATTGAGCGTTAATTTTGCTACAGAAACTGTCTTGTTTGCTACTATACAGTAATTTGTTTCTGTGTAATAAAATTTCAAACTACAAAAAGCATTTTTCCATGTTATTTAAATAGAAATAGAAAATTGAACATCACCACCTTTAAATTTTAAAATTCTTAGCCTATTTTGCGCTAAAGTCTTTATTTAGGGATACTCTAGAGATTTTTCAATGTTATTCGAAAAAAAAAGTTTTTTTGAAACACCTAAGTGCATATATTTTTATTTGTACTAAAGATTTTTTAAATTGGTAAAATTTTTGCGTTTTAAATCCAGCTGTTGTAGTTGATATGACTCATCTTTAAAATAAAATTTTACCCATATTTTAATCTATTTAATTTAGAGCAAACATCATTGAGAATGTTTATATCAAAAAAGTGAAACCAGCTTAAGTTGAACCTCGTCATGTTTTTTAAAAAAATATTTAAGTTATATATATTAGGAGTGTAATAGATAGTGCTTAGATTTCCATAATACCAATAAAAGATGGCTATCGTAATCCCTTATTTGTGCGTTTAAATCTAATTTGGGGATATGGTAGGTGACTTCTCTAAGGATGCGGCTAATTTATTTTTAAGTTTAAGATATTAGAAGCATTTTTTCGGTGCTTAGAGTTTTAAAACTCTTTCTTCGTAAGATGATACATTCATGTTCGGGACTGTCTCCATCTTAACGGCTTTAATGCAATTAAGGTTTCTAATTTTATCCAGTTGGCAGATGGGAGAAGGTCGTCTTTAACTCGGATCTTAGCCTAAAGGATGCCATAAGTCATGAGGTGGTGACCTTTTACCATACGTTTTATCTTGAAAATATTGATGTTAGGTTTAAATAATAATGATACCTCTTTTATGGTACCAGGTTGTTCAATAGGTTTTACGGTTCGATAAGAAAAACACAATTTTATGGTTTGAAACATACTTTATTATTCAGTATAGTCTCCCTGAACATCAAAACACTTGTTCCAACAAGATTCCAATTTATGAATTCCATCCCTGAAGTGGGAATCTGAAAGGGCTGCAAAATACGATTCCAGAGCTGTTATGACCTCATCATTTGATGAAACACGCTCCGGGCCAAATCTGGTAAATAAGGTGGATGCTTCCACAATTCAAACTTTAATTCATGGATAGCCATTGTCAAAATGCTCTTGTGACACGGCGCATTGTCCTGATGAATTTTTTTTCTACAAACCGGGTATTTTTTACTATTTTTTTTTCTTCAGCTGATCCAACAGGTTATAATAATATTAGAATTTATTGTTTTACCAGTTTGCAAGTAATCCACAAACAAAACTCCTTTCGCATCCCGAAAAACTAATGCTAACACCTTCTTGAAATTTCAGGACACAAACTCGTTTCGGAGTCGAAGAACCAGGTTTACACAACTCTTTAGCCTCTTGTTTTGATTCCGGATTATGGTGATAGACCCAAGTCTCATCCATATATCCGCACAAAATTCACTTTATCCTTTTAAAAACGCTCTAAATGTTGCTGAGAAAGGCGCATTCGAATGTGTTTTTGTTCCATTGGTAGTCAAAATATTGCTTACACTGCCCAATAAGATGCCTAGGACTTCTAGTAAATCTCCTTCTACCACTCGATGATTTTCCAATACGATATCCTGTATTTTTTTCTACGATTTCTGGTGTTGTTGCTGTTTTTGGACGTCTTTAACGTGGATCGTCTTCAAAGCTGATACGGCCACCTTTAAATTCAGCAACGTATCTTTCTACTGTACTAATTAAAGGTGAAGAGTCCTTATATACTTTTAACATTCGTTTATAAATTACCTTTGCTTTTAAACCTTTCAAAAATAAAAATTTTATCACTCCGCGATACTTGATTTTTTCCATTGTAAAAAAATACTGTGAAACGTCGATACTAAATGGAAAAACAAAGAATGAATTGAGAGGTTGAAATAAAACTCTACATACGTTCATATGAAGAGTGTACCAACATAACAAAAAAAAATTGGCTAGTAGCAACGGACTTTCTTATCGAACCGCAAAACTAATTGAACATTCCTAGTACCTTTAATTAGTATTCTATTGGATCAGTAAAAATCTGCTGGCCTCTTTTTAAAAGTAACAGTCAATGTTTCTTCCCTAGCAGCATCTAGTAGGGCAAGATGGCAACATCCTTAGGAAAGTTCCATTCTGTTTACTATATCTTTTTAGCCGTATAGTATCAATACTATGTTACTGTGGAACCTACTGCCTGCAAAGTCGCGTATTAATAAACTGTTGGTACATTGTTTTTTACCTAATTACTTAGGTTTTAGGCTTTTAAGACAAAAGACAAAAAAAATAATCCCAATAAAAACATTACTTTAGAAATAAATCAAGTCTCTTTTATTTTCTATCGGGATTTAAACCTCACGATATCTTTTTGTATCTAATCAGTTAAAGCTCATCACCCGGTGTCGCATTCAATCTAAGATAAAAATCTCTAAAGCCGTTGAAACTTCAGGTATAAACGTTTTTCACTTACCTATTTTTTACCCTGTCTTCATATACATTAGCTAGTTAATCCCGCTACTTAATGCCTCTGAAATCCACTGTACTCAATGTTTTATTGTACAAACGAGAACAGTGTTTAAAATAAGTTCTTGTGTGCATGTGTAATAAAAGTGATATAAAGATATCGTTATTATTTGCTAAAATACAACTGAAAATTATGGAGATCAAAAATAGTGGCCTAATTATAAGTTTGCTCACACCAATAGTAAAAACAGATCGCGGCTAACGTGATTCGTCTCGGAGATACAGGGAGTTTGTCAAAATTTGACGATTTCAGTTCACCTCTGTATCTCGGTCGTTGTTAAAGATTAAAAAAAAATCGTAAAAAGCATATTATATATTTTATTGTTACGGTTTTAAAAATATAAAGCAAAGTTACCTTTTTTAAACAAGACATCCTGCATATTATTTGACTATTTTTTTTTTCTTATAAATAGGTTTTATCAAATAACCTATTTATTAATATTTCAGACTTTGTATTTATTTGTAAGGAAATTGGTTTTTTGTAAATGAATCAAGGAAAACCCCATAAGATTTAAATTTTGCACCCCTTGCATAAAATTAAGTATCTACATTAAAATAAACTAATTAATTAATTTCTAGGTTGATTACTTTTGTAAAAGTAATAAATATTATTTTTAAATTATTCTCTAACTGCCTGTTTTATTTTTGGTTTTAATTAACTAGATACCCATTTTGTTTAGTAGAATGCAAGTTAGCCCAAAGAGAAATCGGTACAATATTTTGTAAAATATTAGGGCAAGAATTACATACTGGTATCCAGAACGAAGGTAACCAAACATTAATACTTTTAAAAGAGTAGATAAAAACCTAGTCATATATATATATATATATATATATATATATATATATATATATATATATATATATATATATATATATATATATATATATATATATATATATATATATATATATATATATATATATATATATATATATATATATATATATATATATATATATATATATATATATATATATATATATATATTATATATATATATATATATATATATATATATATATATATATATATATAAATATATATATATATATATATATATATATATATATATATATATATATATATATATATATATATATATATATATATATATATTGAGCTACTGATTTCGATATGTATTAACTTAACAGTATTTTTCAAGATGTTCTAGAAAACACTAAAATGTATAAATGTTAAAAAAAAAAATTAAATTCAAAAATTATGAGCACTAGGATGTAAAACAATAAATTGATTATGTTTCTTATAATGACTCTAGCCTTAAGAAAACTCACTTTGCACCCTTGAAAAAGGAAATAATAAATTTCCGAAAGCTCGGCGATTAATGAAAAAAAAAAAGAGTTTTACTTCAGCCCTAGACCGAATCCCCAAGAATTTAGAATCTTTGTATTCATCTAGTCGGTCAAGACTACCCTTTCACTTTTATATAAATATATATATATATATATATATATATATATATATATATATATATATATATATATATATATATATATATATATATATATATTATATATTATATATTTAACAGTTGTTTAAGGTAGTTGCTTCGCGTAAATGGTGTCTACAGCTACATTCGGTGTAATTATCCCCAACAAGGGTGAAACACGTGTAATAGAATTGGCTGGACTCGGGGTTATCCATTCACTTGAGGGCCTCGTATGCAACCAAGCATAGTCATACTATCTTTATTTTCTCTTTTCTTTACATTAAAAGCTTCTATGCCCAAAGAAAGCTCATATATATATATATATATATATATATATATATATATATATATATATATATATATATATATATATATATATATATATATATATATATATATATATATATATATATATATAAAAAAATAATATTATATATATATATATATATATATATATATATATATATATATATATATATATATATATATATATATATATATATATATATGAGTCTTTCTTTGGGCATAAGCTTTTAATGTAAAGAAAAGAGAAAATAGATAGGTATGACTTCTTGGTTGCATACGAGCCCTCAAGTGAATGATAACCCCGAGTCCAGCCAATTCTATTACACGTGTTTCACCCTTGTTGGGGATAATTACACCGAATGTAGGCTGTAGACACCATTTACTGCGAAGCAACTACCTTAAGAACAACTGTTATCCAATCCAGCTAAACATTAGAAGCAACTATCACCATCTCGTCAAGTAATTCCAAATCAACCAATCTTAGTATCAATAGGTTAAGATGTTAATGAGCGCCATGTAGCACCACACATTTAATGTAAACTGGCTCCCATTACTTTACGGATATATGAATTTCGAATGAGCTCTTTTGCCAATTTCAAGTAGTTGACGAGCAGCAAGACTGAGAACGTGAGGCCTCGATTCACTTAGGGGCCTCGTAATTTTAAAGCAACCAAGCTTAGTAGTCATACCTACCAGGATCTTTAATTTTTCTTTTCTTTTTATTAAGGAGCCTCTATGCCCAAAGAAAGTCTACCTTTTTGTTATTATGTATAACAAGGCTCAAGAAGTTAAATTTCAACATACGACAGTATGCGTATATTTCACCTTTTAGAGAAAAGGGCAATGCCACCACGGATGATAAACGTTATAGAAATAAGTACTACTTTTAAACTACCCCGCATTAAAGTCTAAATAATGTCATCCGGACAGGACCCACAGTTACACATAATGGCACTGGCTAACACACATCCAATTACTAACCGTGCCTAGCGTTGCTTACCTCAGCTGATCTCACGGAAAACCGTGTTTATATTACATATAATACAAAAAATTAGGCAAAAACTAATTAGACTAACGGTATAAAAATTAAGTATAAGTAATTAAATCAGAATTTTACTCTTTTTAGACTTTAAAAAAAAAGAAGCAATTTCAAGAATATGGTAAAATTTAGGATGCAATTGTAAAAGTAAAGCTAAATATTAAACAAATTAGATTACTGCATCTTTTTATAAAACAAACCTTTAAAATTTTACCTAACATTTTTTTTAAAGAATTTATTACATTTTAATAAAAAAGTAACCATTAAATAACTCTTTACGCATTAATTTAAATAATACCCCTATAATTATCCTTTATAAAAAAATTACCGATCCTTTTGTTAATGGGCTATGGTTGAAATTGAGATAAATTTAAGAAATGTGGAAAAAAGGCGAATAAACTATTAAGTCATTAAAATATTCATATATTTAATCGACAATTTATCGGTAAAAAATAAACAATAACCCATACATATTTATGTATGTAAATATAGCATTATTGAGGTGGATGAACGCTGGCATAAGAAAAATAACGCTGTCATATTATGTAGGCTGAATAAAATACCATTTTTTATACGGATATTTTGCTTGTATGCCCTAACTGTATGCTAATTTAGAGTACTGTTCTTAGCTTTATTCCTGCTATAGTATTTAATATATACATAAAGATATGGGGTCATTATAAAATATTGGTTTAAAAAAGTCTTTTTCAACATATCGAAAAATTAAGGCTGATGGATCGTAACCCGTGATGTTCCGGATGGTTAACTTACATATATTGGGTCCGGCAATAGTGCCTCAGGTATCCATGGCTTTTCTGCGGTTCTGCTGCAATTGTCTAAAAACTACATGACACTATAAGGATAGTTTCACCTAAAAATACCTGGCTGCCACAGGTCACAGGTGCTTATTTGTCAAAGTCAAGAATTTTAAAAATACGTTTATTACTTTTTGGAGTAGTTTTATAATGAGGTTTTCATCAGAAGAACGGCTTTAAATTATATTATATGCTAAAAATAATATGATGTATCTATTTCTAAACCAAGCAGCAAAATTACAATAAATGGAAAAAATTAAAAAACAATACGAGGTAAAATATGGTGGAGATCGAACGCTGTTAGAACAACACCGATACGTCACGGTTTTATACGGGTTTGCCATATGAGACCGTGACGTATCGGTGTTCTTACAGCGTTCGATCTCTAATAAAAATACTTATAACAAAAAATTATAATATTACTAATAATTACATGACCTCCGTTGTTTCCGAAACATGATCTATAACCCCTCCTTAGCCTTTCTAAGCTCTTCCATATTATTTAAGGTTCTTGGTTAAGACGATTAATTCCATTTACAATTTTCTCTTTCATTTCTTCCGTGTTTGTGTTCCCATTTTGGTAAACGACCTTCTTTAATTGACCCCATAGAAAAGTGTCCAAAATGGTAATATCTGGACTATTAGGTGGCCATCTAATAGTGCCATAACGTCCAATCCACTGATTGTATCGGCGATTGAGATACTGCACAACTTGACGAACAGCATGGGGCGGCGCTCCGTCTTTTTGCCAAATTAGATTGCGATACGTTTCGAGTGGCAATTCTTCTAAAATGTCCTCAATATCGTTTTCAAGAAGATTGAGATATCTTTCTCCAGTTAAGGATCCCTCATAGATTATTGGCCCGACAATTCTATTGTTAAGCACACCACACCAGACATGAAGAGAAGACCTCCCTTGGTATTTAATCTCTTGGTATTTCCTGGAATTTTGTCTTGCCCAGCTGTGCGTATTGCGTCGGTTAAACATTCCCGATGTAGTGAACGTAGCTTCATCCATCCAAAGAAACGTTTGAAACAGGGTAGGATCGTTATCTTGTTCATGTATTAAAATTTGGGAGACAAATTGAAAGCAAAGTTCCTTTTGTTCATGTGTTAAATGCTGCACTGGAAGGACGTGATATGAAAGATGCTTAAAATATTTCAGTGTTCTCTGAACCGTCGCATAGGTTACTCTTTTTCTTGCAGGGCCATACCTTAAGTCTCTAACTGCGTCAGTAATTGACTTCATGGGATACAAAGTAAAATAATTTAGAATAGCTCGATCCCGGTTTCTTTTTCTCATTGTAGTCCTTTTTCTAATATGTAACGATTTTGTTTCTTCGAATAAGACCATCAGTTTTAAAACCGTTTCTACTGATATATTTCGTTACAAATTTGCAACATATCTTCGTTGTGTTTCCCTGGCGTTTTCTCCACATTTATAATAGAAAGTTATAATTTGAAGCCGTTCTTCTGATGAAAACCTTATTATAAAACTACTCCAAAAAATAAACGTATTTTTAAAATTCTTGACTTTGACAAATACTATTATTATATACAGCAATTTTCTTGTTTTTGTTTCAAATGTTTTTCTGATTAGATTATTAAATTTTACGGAAAAAAACACACGAAATGGTTATATTCTTTTCTCAAAAAAGAACAGGGAAGTTTCAAAATTAAGCCTTGTTTACTTTAAAATGAATAACCCTGTACATATATACTCCTGCAATAGTCCTCAGGCATCCATAGCTCCTATACCAAGTAAGTTACGAATTTCGTTTGAACCCAGATCTTTACTGTACATAGGACTTTATTTTGGAAAAATATTTTGGCATATACAGGGGTATATGACGTCCTAAAACTGATTGTTTTTAAATGCTACACCCTTTTTTTACAATTTTTAGTTCTTTTTCGTATTCTTTCCTAATTTCCAAAATTTTATTTTATTTGCTTAAGCAGTTTACGAACAAACAACCATTTAATCGTTTTGCCTTAAAAAAATTAAAAAAAAAAAAACATGTCTTAAATCTGTTTTGTCCAAGCTTTATAGTGTTACAATAGGTATTACGATAGATATTTTCTACTTAATCTGATGTTCACAATTTTTTTCCGATTTTTTTAAGGAACTTTAAATGAATCACCATGTATAAGATTTTTCTATTTAATGCAAAATTTAAATACAAGTTATTAATTTTATTACAACTGTATTTAAATTCTGGAACGCTACTAAAGTATTTACCAAAAACTATAAATATGCGCATTTCATTACTAAAGTTTTAAAAGAAATGGAAAAATAACAATGTTTATTGAAGAAACAATTTTAACGTTAAAGTATTTATCTTAAAAGATGCTTTTCTAAAAACGTGTTAAAAATTTAATTTTTAACACTATCTAGATGCCTTAAAAATGTGACTTTAAAGCACTAGTGCCTTAAAGTAATATTTTAAAGCACTAGTGTTAAAAGTGAAACGTCAAATTTTTTAAGGTAACGTCAACATTTATTTATTTACTTACATTTATATTAATTATTGTATTATAATTATAATTACTCGCTTCGCTCATTCAGCAAACTTTCACATTCGAGGCTTAAAATAGTACTTTTAACACTTTTATCAAAAACAACTATTATAGCCCAGTCGGTAGGTAATTTTCATGACTTTAATTTGTAACAGGTTGAAAGATGTTAGAAGTTGTAGAGGGTGATTACCTGAATATGATTATATAGTTTTAGACTCAAAAAAAGTGTGCAGGGGTGGGGGGGGTGGAGGGTTAAAAGTGTTAACAACGTGTTTTTCGCTTCTGCAAGCGCCATCGTTACTTTTAGAGGAATACGTTCAAAATGCTTTTTTTTAGGTTTTAAAAAAACCAATAATTTGAGCCCGGCTTAAATTGGTTTGGACATTTGTTTATAAAACAATGCAAAAAAAACGTTAATAATAGCCAGTTTTTGAAATGTTGATAATTAGTGCAAAAATATTTTTTCATTTATTTCTGTCATTGCAAACCATAGGTTTTTTAATTTCTAATTAAATGAGTTGTTCTAAAGCATAATCGGATATTTTTTTGTTAAAATAATTGAGTTTTACTGATTTTACAGCCCTAATCTAGTAGGCTATATCTTTTTTGTTTATAAATATTTAAGGTATTACAAGTTGTGTTTTGCCTTTTTAAGACTTATATTTTACTAATTTAGATCAACAAAATAAAAAAAATAATATTAAGTCCTTCGTTTTGAGCCTTGAAAAAAGGTACTTTTTTGTCAAGAAACAATAATATCTAAAAAAAGAGGAGTTATTTTATTTATTTAAATTCCAAATTACTTAAAATTTGCAATAATCATTCAAAAATAAAAAAATATTAAATTTAAATTTTTGCCAGAATCATACCTTAAAAAAATCCTAAAAATTCGGTTATTTAATTATAACTCGAAAAATATTACATTTAGATAAAAAAAACTATATTACTTAAATTAAAGGTTTTGTAAAAATACATAGTTTATGTCCTTAAAAGTTTTATGTATTGTTAATAGTTTTTAAGATATTGGCGTTTTACATTTAAAATAATCGTTAATATCTGAAATTATGCCTTTTTTTGATTATTTGCTGTTTAGCCTCCAATATTTACTTCAGATTTGTGTTCAGCAGAAAAAAATACTCCAGAAAATCCTATACCCACATCCAGCACAAATCACTTTTTTTGTGGGCCTGTGTAATCAATTAAACTTACTTTTATTTATATTTAAATTTTTTATGATGTGTGACGTACTTGGTTTTGACTTCGAGCGCGCAACCAAATATGTCGCGCGAAGGCCCATTCTCAGCGTTAAATTAAAACTATAAATAATGGGAATAGAGTTCCAGAAGTTAAGACTTTTTTTGAAATTTCCTTCTCTTCAATGATATTTTTTGCAATTTTCGCTATCTCTTATGGTTTTTCAGTTATCATCAACACTGAACACCAATCTGGCTTTTCGATTTCTAAAGTGCCTTTAGATTTATTAATTGATATATCGTCTAATAGGGTTTTAGATAAAAAAATTTAATTAATAAAAAAAATTGGGTTTAATTGATTACCCAGGCCCACAAAAAAAGTGATTTGTGCTGGATGTGGGTATAGGATTTTCTGGAGTATTTTTTTCTGCTGAACACAAATCTGAAGTAAATATTGGAGGCTAAACAGCAAATAATCATGAAAAGGCATATTTTCAGATATTAACGATTTTTTTAAATGTAAAGCGTCAATATCTTAAAAAAACTATTAACGATACACAAAACTTTTCAGGACATAAACTATGTATTTTTACAAAACCTTTAATTTAAGTAATATAATTTTTTTAATCCAAATGCAATATTTTTCGAGTTATAATCAAATAATAAAATTTTTAGGATTTTTTTTAAGGTATGCTTCTGGAAAAAATTGAAAATTAATATTTTTTTATTTTTGAATGTTTATTGCAAATTTTAAGTAATTTGGAATTCAAATAAATAAAATAACTCCTTTTTTTCAAAAATATTTGTTTGGAAGCCAGCTTTCCATATTTCTTGGTTTAAAATTCTTAACTTATGCAGGGGGCGCTCCGGCTTCAATTGTTTATTAACAAAAAAGTACCTTTTTTTCAAGGCCCAAAACCAAGGACTTAATATTATTTTTTTTATTTTGTTGGTCTAAATTAGTAAAATATAAGTCTTGAAAAAGCAAAAGACAGTTTGTAATACCTAAAATATTTATAAACAAAAAGATATAGCCTACTAGATTATGGCTGTAAAATCAGTAAAACTCAATTATCTTAACAAAAAATTATCCGATCGTGCTTTAGAACCTCTCATTTAATTAGGAATTAAAAAACCTATGTTTTGGAATGACAGAATTAAATTAAAAAATATTTTTGCAATAATTATCAACATTTTAAAAAATGGCTATTTTAAACGGTTTTGTTTTGTTATTAACAAATGGACCAAATCAATTTTAGCTGGGCTCAAATTATAGGCTTTTTTAATACCTAAAAAAAAACATTTTGAACGTATTCCTCTAAAATTAACAATGGCGCTTGAAGAAGCGAAAAACACGTTTTTAGCACTTTTAACCCTCCACCCCCACCCCTGCACACTTTTTTCGAGTCTAAAACTATATACTCAGATTCAGGTAATCATCCTCTACAACTTCTAACACCTTTCAACCTGTTACAAATTAAAGTCATAAACAGCCTTTATTCTTACCTACAGACTGGGCTATTAAAATTGGTGTAATTCTTGCAAGCGCGTTGATTATTCTTTGGCGCATGCTCTGTTCAGTTGTTAGACGATTCATATAAATAAGGTCTGTTACTTACCCCACAGAAAAAAGCCAAGTTTGGTTAAATCGGGCGACCTTGCAGGCCATCTAACTGATCCCCCTCTTCCAATCCAACGATTTTTGTAAGTGTTATCTAGCTAAAGTTTTGACCTGTCGCGAAATATGAGCTGGAGATCCATCTTGTTGTAAGCACAAATTTTATGCCTGTATATTTTGTGGTAAATTTAAAAAGAACTTAGATAAATGGTTTAGGAAAAATTCTAAATACCTACATTTGTCCGATAAGGTGACCAATAAAAAGGTAAGGGCCTACTACATGTTTTCGAATAATTTCTCCAGCCGATAATTTAGGGAAGCCAATAATTGAACCCGTTAAAAATTACATGAGATTTCCTATATCCCGCCCGATGATGCACCACCCGGTATATCGATATATCATAAAGTTAATGTTTATTTAATAACTGTTAAAAAAACATGTTATGTTACTAGTTCAGCTATAAATAAAATTACCCCCTAAGTACCGTTGCTTAAATAATGTGCTATAGAAATAATCAGAACTTTTTTGTAGGCAAGCATTATCGTGGGTAGCATATACAATACACGTATATTACTTATATAAGAAACCAATATTAAAAATTCTCTAAAATGCTAAGTTAACAGTCAACCCCAAACGCTGGGTACAACGAATATGACTTTATTCTAAGAATATTAAGTACAGCCACGATCTGATAACCAGATGCAAGATAAAAAAGGTCCGGAATTAGTATTCCAACAAAATAAAAGAATAATCGTAAAAAATTACTTTAAAATTCACCTCAGCTTTGCGGTGCGACTTCCAATCTACAATGATTATAATATAATTGTTAATAATTGCTTGGTTGCCAGGTTAAATGAATATTTTTGACAAAAAACATAATAAAATCTAAAGCAAACAAAAAAAAAGGTTTTATAAAATCATATATATATATATATATATATATATATATATATATATATATATATATATATATATATATATATATATATATATATATATATATATATATATATATATATATATATATATATATATATATATATATGTTTTATATGTCTGAAAAATAGCTGTTTTTAAATAGGAAAAACACAACCACTAAATAATATCAAACATGTGTGACCTGTGAAAAATACTTTTCCCAAAGACAATCATCCATAACTTTGAAACGGTGACTCGCAGACCCATATAAAGGGGTTTGCATTTAAAAAATTTAAGAAATTTTAAGATGGACAAAACATGGCAACACTGATTTATTTTTAAAGCTTAAAAAAATTTCTTGCAAACATAGATAAAATAAGCTTTTGTCATTTTTTTTTACGTAAACAGAAAAAAAGGAATATTTACCGTCTTTTCATTAATTTAAAGATAGGTCAAAAATGAAAGAAAAACGTCAATAAATCCGAAAGGGTGCGACACAGACCAATACCGTTATATATCGTTGAACTCGTCTTTGAAAGCGCTATACAAATATATATTAATATATAGGGTGTCCCATTTAAAATAAGAAAGTGAATACCGGTGGCCAACACAAGGAACACTCCGTATATGTGAAAGTGGAATTAATTAAAAGCATAGTAATTCAAGAAACTTTTGTCCAAATTATTTTCTTAAAAATTTGCAGTTTCTGAGAAAATGTGTAGGACCCTAATAAAATGCCCATCCTGTACTTCTTTTTTTGTTGATGCTTTTCTACTTTCGGTACTCATTATTTGCTCTATTTTGCAAAAGAGGGAGACACCAAACAAAAAACAACAACCACACAACACAAAAAATTAAAATTCCCAACCTCAAAATACGAGTTTAAATCAAAATCTTGTCTACACCATCGTGTTTAACGTCGTATAAGCGGAACAGCCCGAGTAAGTCCAATCCAGAGTTTATGCTTTATGTTTATAATCTGTGGTCCAATTCAGCAAAACAACGGGATTGACTGAAAGAATGACATCGGATAAAAAAATAAGTCTGAAACGTTCATAACTCTTATACCGGCAGATAATAATTATCGTATATAATTTCTATCCAATGACATTATAGATATAAACGTAGTCTATCAAAAATATTACACCTATTTAAAATGTTACTTTTTCAAAGATATCACATTCGTCGAAAATAAAATAAGGGTTAGCAAAAATTACATCTAATAAAAACACACTTTTTAAAGAATTAACGCACGAAAAAGGGCACCTGCCATTAAAAAATTACTTTTACTAAAAATATCTTAATTTTTAAAAGTGATGGATGCAAAATAAAAAAACTAAAGTTATCGTTTGAATAAATCTATTTTGACAGCTCCAATTTTTGTACCTATAAACGTTAAGCAAATTTGTAATATTTAAACAGTTATGTTTCACTAGCGTCAAATTATATTAAAATTTAAATATTTATCTATACTTTTTTTAAGCACGTTACTTTACCTACCTTGAGAAAGTTCATTGTAAATATACTATTGTACTTGAATAAGTGGATTGGCAACACAGCAAAGTCTTGTAGAATTAAAATGAGAATAAAAAACTGTACACGCAACTTTCGTTTGTGTTCAGCCGATAAGATCTCTTGGACCTAATGTCAATGCGAGTTTAATATGAATGGCCGGTAGCATCCGTGTGACATTTTTTTGTAAAAGATTTTTATTGTGCTTGCTCGTAATGAATAAAGAGAGCCAATTTCTTCCAAGAAGTAAGAAACCTTGTAATAAAAAATCATTTAAAATCTTGGAATAAACTAAAACTTATGACACCTAAAATAAAGAAAGGGTATATCGCACTGGTTAATATTTAATGTCAATGCGAGTTTAAAATGAATGGCGGGTAGCATCCGTGTGACATTTTTTTGTAAAAGATTTTATTGTGCTTGCTCGTAATGAATAAAGGAGCCAATTTCTTCCAAAAGTAAGAAACCTTGTAATAAAAAATTATTTAAAATCTTGGAATAAACTAAAACTTATGACACCTAAAATAAAGAAAGGGTATATCGCACTGGTTAATATATATTTAATGTCAATGCGAGTTTAAAATGAATGGCGGGTAGCATCCGTGTGACATTTTTTTGTAAAAGATTTTTATTGTGCTTGGTCGTAATGAATAAAGAGAGCGAATTTCTTCCAAAAAGTAAGAAACCTTGTAATAAAAAATCATATAAAATCTTGGAATAAACTAAAACTTATGACACCTAAAATAAAGAAAGGGTATATCGCACTGCTTAATATTTAATGTCAATGCGAGTTTAAAATGAATGGCGGGTAGCATCCGTGTGACATTTTTTTGTAAAAGATTTTTATTGTGCTTGCTCGTAATGAATAAAGAGAGCCAATTTCTTCCAAAAAGTAAGAAACCTTGTAATAAAAAATCATTTAAAATCTTGGAATAAACTAATACTTATGACACCTAAAATAAAGAAAGGGTATATCGCACTGGTTAATATTTAATGTCAATGCGAGTTTAAAATGAATGGCGGGTAGCATCCGTGTGACATTTTTTTGTAAAAGATTTTTATTGTGCTTGCTCGTAATGAATAAAGAGAGTCAATTTCTTCCAAAAAGTAAGAAACCTTGTAATAAAAAATCCTTTAAAATCTTGGAATAAACTAATACTTATGACACCTAAAATAAAGAAAGGGTATATCGCACTGGTTAATATTTAATGTCAATGCGAGTTTAAAATGAATGGCGGGTAGCATCCGTGTGACATTTTTTTGTAAAAGATTTTTATTGTGCTTGCTCGTAATGAATAAAGAGAGCCAATTTCTTCCAAAAAGTAAGAAACCTTGTAATAAAAAATCATTTAAAATCTTGGAATAAACTAAAACTTATGACACCTAAAATAAAGAAAGGGTATATCGCACTGCTTAATATTTAATGTCAATGCGAGTTTAAAATGAATGGCGGGTAGCATCCGTGTGACATTTTTTTGTAAAAGATTTTTATTGTGCTTGCTCGTAATGAATAAAGAGAGCCAATTTCTTCCAAAAAGTAAGAAACCTTGTAATAAAAAATCTTTTAAAATCTTGGAATAAACTAAAACTTATGACACCTAAAATAAAGAAAGGGTATATCGCACTGGTTAATATTTAATGTCAATGCGAGTTTAAAATGAATGGCGGGTGACATTTTTTTGTAAAAGATTTTTATTGTGCTTGCTCGTAATGAATAAAGAGAGCCAGTTTCTTCCAAAAAGTAAGAAATCTTGTAATAAAAAATCATTTAAAATCTTGGAATAAACTAAAACTTATGACCCCTAAAATAAAGAAAGGGTATATCGCACTGGTTAATATTTAATGTCAATGCGAGTTTAAAATGAATGGCTGGTAGCATCCGTGTGACATTTTTTTGTAAAAGATTTTTATTGTGCTTGCTCGTAATGAATAAAGAGAGCCAATTTCTTCCAAAAAGTAAGAAACCTTGTAATAAAAAATCATTTAAAATCTTGGAATAAACTAATACTTATGACACCTAAAATAAAGAAAGGGTATATCGCACTGGTTAATATTTAGATTTCTTAAGTAAATAAAATTATTTTATAGGGTGTGGAATTTTAAAAACTTACGTTAAATAACAAATGAAGTTTATTAAGTTCCTTTTTTTTTATTTACATTTTAAAAAATGCATGACTATTCGTGTACTGAAGATGTAGTTAGTTTTGGTAATTTTTCTGTAAAAATTCAATACGAATTTAAATAAATATTCACAAAAATGTATTTTATTCAAGTTTTCCTTGGATAGCTGTGGCAAAAATATTATTTTTTATTTGTACGCTACGACATTCTCAACGTATACTAGTTATTTCGGTTATAATTTTTTTTTTTTTTAATGCCTTATAAAACCTAAGAATAATTTGTAATGTTGGAATCTTATACTGAAAACAATAAAAATACCCAAAGAGGCAAGAGGTATTTTTTTAAAACTTGTAACCAATTTAGGAACGTGTGTAATTTGTGAAAAGTCATGGTCTAAGAACTATAACAAAGATAATAATATTTGTAACAAAAAGTACTAAATTATTTTATTGTAAACCCAACTCCATCTACAAGGATAAGCAGTACGGCGTTAGACATTTCTAGAGCAAAAATTGGAAGGTTTTAAAGAAAAATAAGTAAGTTGTTAACGGTGATTTTTTTAAAGACGCACCTCTTGTATCTCGTACATTAACAATCCTTAAATGTTTGGTGTAGCATTAATTGCACAATATTTTTTTCTTAGCTGGAGTAGACTGCTTATACAGGGTATCCTGATAAGGTCGTCCTCCGGCGATATCTCGAGAATCCTTCGTCGCATAGCGTTCGGAAAAAATATTTTTAGCAAAATCAACCTCGAGAAAATGCTGGAAATTATTTTCAAGTTTCTAATTCTGGCGCTAGAGGGCGTAAAACTAAGAACAAAATTAAAAACACGGATAATTTAAAAATATGCCATATTAACTAAGGTCGTTGATAGTTTTTTCACAAACTATGTAAAATAAGGAAACTTTTTTCTTTTAAGCGTTTTTCCTAACCTGTCAAATATAAGGAGGGGGGAGGAGCGAATGTACATTTAAAAAAAAATGGAATAACTTTGTTTCGGCTTAACCGATTTAGATAAACTAGGTTTCGTTTGAAAGAGCTTTTACCAGGGCTTAAGATAAAATATTGGTATAATAGATTTATTTTTTTGTTTTATCCCTAGAGACTGATTTGTGTCAAAGTTATAAATTTTGTCACTTTTCTCGAAAAATTTTAATACAATGATATTATTATTATAAGTCCATTAAAAAAAGCATAAAAATGTAAAGATACTGGTGAAAACCGCAATTTGATATCGTAATTAATTCTTCAGTTATTGGCGAAAAACTGCATTACTCGTATTCTTTCCTATTTTAAGCTGTCAGATAAACAACGCGGCGTTTTTATCAAGAATGCCATGACAACAAAAACTATTTGTTTCTCTGCGAACATTTAATATCAATAATATCCTTATTATTTGGTTATTATCAATTTAATAACAGCATTCGTAATTGCACGGCTCGTGAATAATAATAGCTGGTTATTATCTACGGGCTTTGGCTAATTGTATCTTCATTGTGGTGGAATAGGATGCACATTTCCAGTTCCTCTTAAACGGGCTGTAAAACGTCTAAACACTTTTTTTATTGAAATGCCATCTTTCGTAATACCTTATGGCATATTGTCCCACCGCAACAGAGACATTTGAAAAATTTTCAAAATAAACAGCAAACATATCGTATGCCTCGGTGGTGGAATAACACATAATTTAAAATTACTTAATAACGATTAACAACACCACTACTAATAATAACGAGAAACAAGAACTAAATTTAAAATTATCAGGTTTGAAAAATAATTCAGTTGTCATTTTTTGACGTCCCTATTTTCTATAATGTTTGACGTCCCGGCCGCGTTGTTTATCTGACAGCTTAAAATAGGAAAGGATACGAGTATTGCAGTTTTTCGGCAATAACTTGAGAATTAATTAAGATATCGATATGCTGTTTTTACCAATTTCTTTAATTTTTAATCTTCTTTTTAATAGGTTTATAATAATAATACCATTGCATTTAAATTTTTGGAAAAAAAATGACAAAATTTATAATTTTGACACAAATCAGTCTATGGGGATAAAACAAACAAATAAATTTATTATACCAATATTTTATCTTAAGTCCTGGTAAAAGCTCTTTTAAAAGAAACCTAGGTTATTAAAATCGGTTAAGCCGAAACAAAGTTATTCAATTTTTTTCAAATGCACATTCGCTCTTCCCCCCTCCCTATATTTGATAGGTTAGGGAAAAACGCTTAAAAGAAAAAGTTTTTTTATTTTATATAGTTTGCAAGAAAACTATCAACGACATAAGTAAATATGGCATATTTTTAAATAATCCGTGTTTTTAATTTTGTTCTTAGTTTTACGCTCTCGAGTGGTAAAATTAAAAACTTGAAAATAATTTCCAGCATTTTCTCAAGGTCGATTTTACTATAAATATTTTTTTATTGACTTATATATTTTTAATTGACTTATAGAACACTTTGTTTACCAACATGCATAAACTGGTAAAACATATTTAGATATTTAAGTCAAAGATTATTAATATTTTTTTGTACTTCTTGTGATTGCTACATTTTATATTAATATTAAATTTTACAAAAAAAATATATTGTTACCATTGCGATAAAAAGCATACTAGAATAAAATAGACTTTTATGGTATTTGATAGTTTTTCTTTACAAAGTAAAAACTTGTAATGCATCAATGAAAAGAGGTTATATGGTTAGTTTTGGTTAGTTGTGGTAAGTTGTGGTTATCCAATAAGGCGTTTATAAGGAAAATAAAGTTAATGATTTAAAATAATCGATAGGGTGAAATTCTGATGTATTAGTCATTTTCTACATGCAAACTTGCTTTGACAATAATTTTACAGATTAAAAATAAATATAAATAAAGATGTTACAGAGCTCCATAAAATATGTTATCTTTCATTATTTTTTTAAATTACTTAGAAATTTTTTAAAAAATTGTCCATTTAATCGATTTTCTATTTTCATGGATTCTAAGATCCCAATACATGCATTACCAGAATCGATCACACTGTATACCCAGATTAAAATTAATATCTCATTCTGTTCGAGAGTTATATCGCCAACTGAGAGACAGATGAAAATGGAAAACTATGTTTTTGTAACCCAGGTGTTCTTAAACGTAAAAATCTGCGAAAACCCTTTTGAGTAACTTTATTATGATTTCAATATTTTCCTTATAGCAAGAAAAGTAAAAATAACATAAAAGAAGTAAATTAAACATGTAGACCATTTATATTCAATTTCAAAATTTCAAATTCCTTAGCATGGTGCAAGAAAATACTTGCTTTTCACTTGTTATTAAAATAATAATTGCAACATATTTTCAGATAATTTTCCTATTTTAAAGTATTTTGTTGATTTGCTTGGATTATTTAAATATACAGAATAACAAAAGACAGCAATAAAAAGCAAAATAAAAAATAATAGAACAATGTCTACTTTTCTATAATGAATGAACCAGCCTTAGAAAAAACCTTAAATAAGAATAAATGTAGTTTTTAAATAAAGTTAAAATATTGTTTCCTTAACAAAAATATAATTGTCTGTTTAACCTCGCAAATAAAATAACAATAAGTAAGCCAATGTGATAGTAAGCATTTAAAACTAATTAGTATTATAAGTAAACTTGATGTAGTTCTAAAGCTAACCCATTATTACTCTGCCTAATGCATGTACTGTATAAAGTTGACCTTATTTGAAATAACAAACATAAAAATACTTGTGTCGTTAAATATGACAAATTTAAAAGTATTTAAATGTCTTTCAATAACAGTAAAATTTACTTCCATTGTTTTTATTTGTTTAGTGATGTATCTCCAACCGTTTTCAAGTGATAACTAAAAAGTTTTTAGTAAAAATTTAATACATTTTGCTTTTTCCTAAACTATTTTGGCTATGCAATTTATTGGGTTTTGGAAATGATATATCAAATACACATAGATTTTTTTGTAGAACTACGAAATGAAATAAAGAATTTCTTAGGTGTAATAAAACAAAACTCCCTGTATATTAAAATATTTTTATGTTAGGTTTAACCCTTTTGGTTTCTCTCTTTTAATGTCTATTTTTTTCTTAAACTCTTACGCTTTTCTATATGAACCCTTTAAATTGTGTTAGCAATCTCTGCGATGGATCTTAAAATCTATAATCTATAAATGGAGCAGAGTTTCACTTTTTTATTTAACTTGTTTTTTACTTAACCTTTTATTTACCCTTATATTTGTTGTTACAGTAGCATAGTTCTAAAAATATGGAATTTTTTTATATGAATTGGAAAATAACTTTGCTATTTTTTGGATAGTTTTTGCCCAGTAAATCGTCAAATTTTAAAAAGATGACCTTAAATTGTCTATTACTTCCAAAACACTGATGGCGGGTTGCACAAAAGTTAACAACGGTTTAGAATGTTTAACAAAACGTTATGTCAGTGGTCAATGATTTTAGTGGACAACCTGTCGAAATCTAACATTTCGTTAAACATTCTTAACCGCTGTTAACTTTGTGAAACCCGCCATAAATGTCGGTTTGGAAGCATAAATAGCCAAATGCTAAGAATTTTACATTGGTTTCAAACCTAAAATAAAAATTAGAATATTCACTTCAACAAAAGTATGTCTTGATAAAGATCGCGGACTTTCATGTCACTACACTAAAAAAATATTTAGGTCTTATCTTTTATATTAAGAAACCCAGAAATAGTGCCGACTTATTTTAAACATTCTGTTTAATGTTTTATAACATAAATATCTAAAATAAAGAAATATCTTTATTAAAATATATATAATATATATATATATATATATATATATATATATATATATATATATATATATATATATATATATATATATATATATATATATATATATATATATATATATATATATATATATATATATATATATATATATATATATATATATATATTATATATATTTATTTATTTATTTAATATTTGTTTTTATAAATAAATGCTTTATGCTTATGGACTAAATTTCTTACCATTTTTCCTTTATATTTTCGTTCTTGCTAAAGTTGTTTTACAGTAAGGATAGATTCAATTTATAAACACCTAAAATTTGGAAAAAGGGTTAATACCTTTCAGTTTTTGGGGAATATTGTAAAAATATTGATAAATACATACATCCATATTTTTTTTTATCTTGGGACAGTCCACGAAGGCTGATGCCTAAGTACTAACGTACCGTGGGTGTCTTAAGTGTGGCGAGAGGGATTTTATTTACACAGGACTTAAATATTTGGAGATTGGGAGAAAAAGGAAAAACTTCTGCGGGCAGCAGGTTCCATAGTCTTGACACTCTAGGGATGAAGGAACGAAGAAAGCTGGAAGTTCGGGGCCTTTCTAACTGAACTGTAAAAGGATGCATAAAAGTTGCACTACGTTTTGCTTTGTTGGAAGCTGCCAGAGAAGGAATCATACTGGCCAATTCCTCTGAGCAGAAGCCGTGAAAATATCTATAGAAGAACGACAGATCCCCTACAGCTCGACGATGGGCAAGAAGAGGAAGCCCTTTTATTAGCGTGGGATCGTTAATGAGATGAACGGCTCTTCTTTGATGGAGTCCAGAATGCTAAGTGTTGTAGGGGACGCCATCCCACAGACATTAGAACAATATTCTAAACAGGGTCTGATTTGGGATACAAACAGAGTGTACAGATTGGAAGAAGAGAAATATTTTCTGGCTCGGAAGAGGAATCCAACCTTTTATGAAGCTGCCGAAGCTATGCATGTAATGTGTTTGTGCCATTTGAGGTTATTCTCAAAAGTTACTAAACGACTAACGGATAAGCATTGGCAGACTTTTTCCGCGATAGCGAACATGACTGTGATTTGGAGGCATTAAACTGAACAAGATTTATGGCGCCCCAATTCAATATAAGTTAAAGCTCTTGTGAAAGAGACATCTGCGTTGACTTACGCTTGGTTTCCAAATCGTATTGACTGGCTTCAGAAATTGGATATTAAAGTACTATCGACAGCAAAACTATAAATATGATTGATTGTAAAAGGGAGAAGATCGTTAATGTGTAGAAGAAACAGAGTGGGTGCAAGTGCTGAGCCCTGGGGCACCCAAGCATTAGGGTGAAAGTAAGAAAGAGATCTAGAATTATGGGAGGGAACCCTAGGAAAGTAGGTAGGTTTCATAATTAAATTGGTGAGCGAGTTGCTGATTGCGAAACATTTGGATGCTCTGCCTTGTTTGTCTGTTTTTGTAGAACCTGGCCAGTTCTTATTTTGAACATTAAAATTCCTGAGGACGATTACTTCGGCCAATGGAAACTGGAAATAATAGTGTCTATCTTTATTAAAAGGAAATCAAAGAACTCAGTGTGGGAATTGTCAGATGGGGACCGGTATATACAGCAGATTAATTTTGTAGAAGATCTGAGGGTAAGTTTAAGCCAAAGAATATCAGGCCTTCCCGATTCAAGGTTGGAAACTACAGCACAAACCAGGTCGTTGCAAGCGTAAGCACAAACGCCGCCAAGGGGTCGAAAAGATGAGTTCATAACCTGGAAAAAGGAGGTGGTTGGTTGATGCTTTTGGATTTATTTGCGTTTCGGTAAGAAACAGTATGTGGGGTTTGGAAGATTAAATATAATGGTGAACAGAGTTTACGTTGGAGGTAAGCCCACATATATTTGTGAATGATATTAGACTTTTCGATGGTGGACCCCCAAATGCACCTCTCGCCCGGAGATTCGAATGAAGGAGTATTTTACTTCCAAAATACTTCACTTTCGGGTGTGCCATAATCATGATTTTCAAATTTAATTATAGAGAAAAAAGAAAAAAAAACTAAAAGAAAAAAAAGAAGAGGAAGAAGGCAAACCGACTTACCCGCCCAGAACTCGAAACGTCCTATAAGACCTATAAGATTTAAAAGACATCACGAGTCCTCTGAAGGGCAAGTGGGGTGGTACCGCGTCAGGTGAGGAAAAGCTCTTTTACCACCTACCACATACCTTTTTTAAATGTTAAGCGTTATACTTATAACAAATTTATTCCGAGCTTTTCGTTCTCATTTATGTTACACAGTTTTTAGCTTTTTCAAACTTTAAAAATAATATTAATTTTGATATATGATTTTTTGACTTTACGACAGCTTACAAGACCTACAAAAAGCCTAATTCCAGGGACGAATGCAAGATCTTAAGACGTTTAACCTATTTATGCCTAGTTCCGCCAATAGTGTCCAAGTACTAAAATATGCAATTAGTGCACCTTTTAGACAACGCGATGTTTAATGAAAAACCTATGCAATATCGATGACCTTATTATGTTTTAGACTTTGTATAGTATACGTTCTTTAATTATAAAGTAATAAATGTTATTTTTTGAACCTCAATGGAATACGACATAAATGGTAATTAATAGTTTGGTTTAAGCTTTTTATATTTTGTATTAGTAGAAGTTTAGTAGAAATCTATACATATAATAGGAATGGTAAAGCGGTATTTTTAATACTAGTACAGCTCATAAAATGAAGATTTTTAAAGTAGTTTTATTATTTTGTTCAGTTACTTTCGCTAACATGAACGAGTTATTTTTAACAACTGTAAGTATTAATACACATCGGTTCTTCTAAGACAGTTTTTCCTTGTTTTAACATTTTATTACCCATATTGTGCTTTTTCACAGACTTTTAACAAATATCTATGCAGAGCCACTGTAGAACTAGAAGTTAATGCATTTATGCTAATTAATAAAATTATAAGACATAAAATAAAATTTATCAAAATATTTAAGTATCTATTATCATAATCATTAAAAAAGGTGTTGGTTGCCTAAATTTTTAAATTTTATTAATTAAAATACAAAACCAAAATTTGATAACCAATAATGGTTAAAATAAAGCTTTAATATAAAGTTTTGTCTAGTAAAAAACAGATTTAAGAAGATTTTAGTCAGAAAATTTATCATCTGTATCACTTAATACCTCAACAAGAAATAAAAGAGTTATCCACATAGGATAATTACCAGTAGCAATAGAGAGATGGAGAGATTATACAATATAAAACATACTTATCATTTTCTTAATATTTTTAATTTATTATGACTGACAATATGACCCTATATATTTTTAAAATCTCTTGTATTAAAGTATTTAGCAATTTTGAACTCCAATAGGATCGGACTTCTAATGAATTCGATACCAAACTGGGAGAGAGAGAGTTCTTACATCTCCTCTTACTCCTCTTACCCTATGAAAACGGTCCTTTCCGCTTTCTGTTTAAAGCCACGGAACCATCTGTCCTATAAAGGCGGTTCTGTCCGCCTTCTGTTTGGATTCAGGGAACCCTTCCTAAGCACCTGTTTGTTCGGGATGGATTAGCCCTTCCCCGTGAAATAGGCGACGGTGACTTCAGATGCACCTTTTAAAACGGATTCACCCGTTTCAGTCGGCTCACCTTCGTCTGCTTGTGACCTTGAGTGGCACCTCTCGAAACGAATTTATCCGTTTCGGTCAGCGCACCTTTGTCACTTTTTTCCTATAAAAGCGGTTCTGTCCGCTTTCTGTTTGGAGCTAGGGAAGTAATAGTCCACCAGGGCAGAACCCCGCATTACCGCAGTAAGGCTAGATACTCTGAGAGGTCGCCCTGTATCTCAGAGGCACCGTTGGAGACACCTGTTTAAGGCACAGGATGTCGTTCACTTATCAACACGGTATGCTGACACCTTGAGTTAAGCCGTGTGTTCATCTTAGTTTCAGATCCCGTTCCATACGCTAGCCAAGAGAGTTGCCGATAACCAGCAACTCTAGCACATGTTTCAAAAGATACTACTGGGCCAAA
This sequence comes from Listronotus oregonensis, assembly GCA_019359885.1. Taxonomy (NCBI): domain Eukaryota; kingdom Metazoa; phylum Arthropoda; class Insecta; order Coleoptera; family Curculionidae; genus Listronotus; species Listronotus oregonensis. The sequence continues at coordinate 96,408 of JAHBCN010002134.1, forward strand.
CCATGACTACGATGTGTGAACACAGCGGTTGGGTATTATTGGCATATAAATATATATATATATATATATATATATATATATATATATATATATATATATATATATATATATATAAATATATATATATATATATATATATATATATATATATATATATATATATATATATATATATATATATATATATATATATATATATATATACATATATATATCTTGTAGTTACGATGAGTAATTTGTTTTGTTGCAAACATGTTATACTTATTTTATATTTTATTAATTATTATTTATCAAAAGTTACCATATAAATCTAAGATTGCATTTTAAAAGTCAGTATATAATAGAAAGAATTAAAGATAAATGTAGATGTGTTGGTGTGGCATATTCAGGTATTAAAAACTCTCCTTTTGATAGTCGCCAGGTATCCAAAGATCGATTCAGGCTTCAAAGTATAAATTCTGCGCTTACAAAAGTTGATTCACTCTTATGACATTGCAGATCGCCTAAAATCCACCTAAAACAAAAACGAAAATGTCTTTAACTATTAAAAACCCATTAAGGTTTCGGTGGCAAGTTGAACAGTTTTAGTAATTAAAAATTTACCAAAGCATTAAAAAAATTAAAATAAGAAATAATTGAAAAGTTAGTAGAATAAACAATAAAAGTCCATTTTTGGACCATAATAAGTTATTTAATAGAAAAAGTAGGTTTCGAATCATCCAAACTCATTGGTATATTTTGCAGCAAATGGAAATTTGCTAAGCAGGTTTCTGTTTCAACGCTAATGATCTACCCGTTCTGCTAGAGCCTAATTTCTATAAAAAAATATATTTTTAATTTTAACCAATATTTACCGAAGCAGTGATTTATTTTTGAGATAAATAAACGTTTATAAAAATTTTGAAAAAATGCCTAACAAAAAAGCAGTTAAAAAACAAAAAGCAGCCAAATAAAGAAAAAAACAGCAACTAAAGAAAAGACCCAAGTTAAGAAGTTATTTTTTTTTTATTTTATTAGGGTTGTGTTTAAGAGAATTCTTTTGCCAGCCCAACTATGGGACTTCATCGGTTTTCCCCCATAGAAGTGAGCATTACACTGGCTTTTTGAAAAACTAAAAAAAAACCTTTGTTACTTGTAAGAATAAATAAATTACAATGCCATATCTTGCTGCCATATGAATTTTATTCTCCTAGAATGTTCTTCAATTCATCTGTATAATAGACCGAGCGCTCGCGGCAGAAAAAAGAGACCAATTTTTTACAGGCTGCCTTTGATACGGGTGATATTTATAGCCACAAGCTATAGATAGATGCACCTATTAAGTTCCGCAACGTGTTACTTCATATATTATAACCTACCTTTGGCTAATAGTTATAATGAGATTGTCCAAATTAAATGATGTTATATTAGCCATGGATTTGGACAAAATGCCTTACGGTCTAGCTCTCTGTTAGTCGTGGCAATAGGTCGTGGGTTTGTTATTAAATATTCCTTACTACTCCCGTATCAGTGCCAGAACGAATACTTAGTTGTTAATTTGAAAATCCCTTCTGTGGTAATTTGTCACAAATTAAGAAATTGAAATTTGGGCGCCATCTACAGTTATAAAAAACAGTAATGACAAATTACCAGAAGGTGACCCCTATAGACAGGCCGAAATGAAAAAACCCGTGCCCAACATAAAATAAAAACACACTATTTAAAAATCTACGGTATTCTTTAATCGAAAAAAATAGCTTAAAATGAAAGTTAATAAGGCTCACTTACAAAAGTTAACAAAGATCTTAAGCGCAAGTTTGCAAACCTTTACAACCGCTACTTACAATCAAGCTATATAATTAAGGGTTAAAATATTAAACAAAAAGGTAA